>JAAAKL020003676.1:0-22534 GCA_010016065.2 Carybdea cf. marsupialis auct. non (Linnaeus, 1758)
ATTCCTTTCTTTTATGTTAGTTGTTCCTTTCCCTCTCTCTCCTAGTATCTATATTATTTACCTCTATTCTAGTCCATGCAATTAGTGGCTTTTGTTAGCCTTGTATGGTACTACGCCCATTAAAAAAAAAGAAAAGAAAAGCTAGTTGGGTATGGAGCTGGGGGGGGGGGGTGTTGAAAGGAGATGTAACTGGTTTTATTTCTGTTCTAACACAATCTACTGAGCACCATCTTTTCATGTATTATGAACTGACACACTGCATGAACCAGTTAATTACCCCCCCCCCCCCTCCCCTATTAAACTAAGTTGCAAAATCTTCAGAAGATCTTCAAATAATGTTTCCTGCAACACAAAGCAAATTATGTATTTGTATTTAACCTATTTGTATAAGAGATCTTTATTTGTATTTGTATTGTATCATAGAAGGGTTCCATTATCATATGGTTCCTTAATGTCTCTTTTTCTTTTCGTCCCTGTTGTCCACTTACAAAGGTCATCATTAAACATGTCCATCAAAACCTCAGCTTACTCTTCTTAGATGCAAGACAGGTAGCCTCCCTTGCTGCAGATGGTGTCAATGTGTCAGATTTGTTCCACGCTTTCAGTTGATGAGTATTGATACTATCTCATGGTCGAAGCACCTATCAATACATATTGAAGGCCTCTGTAAATGAAGCATCTAATGGCAGGGTCGTCTCCCAGAATGTCTCTGATATAAAGCAGGTTTTCTTTGCTCTGCAGTAGCAGACACAGTGGAGCTCAATGAAATTGTTTCTATAGCAATTTGCCTGTGACATTTCACATCTTCATATCAATCCTATTTTGAGTTTTCTTTGTTTTGCAAACCTTTGTTTCAATGTGTTGAATTTTCAGCTAGTTGCAGATCTGAAGAGATAAGAACATTGGTCTAACATGCAAACTAAAGCTACTGCATGCATTGGTGCTCTCCATTTTTATGTACCCATGTGATTCAGGACCTTGAAAGCAGAGCTTCAATGGAAAATCCAAGCAGTAGAGATGAGATGTTTCAGAAGAGTACTTGGCATCTCCTACACTCGACATGTTACGAATGAAGAAGTCCATAGAATAGTTAAGCAACATGTTGTTTATTATGAGCCTCTATTAAGCACAGTGAAGGAAAGAAAACTAAGATGGTATTGTCATGTCACAAGAAATAGCAGTCTCTCCAAGACAATCCTACAAGGAACTGTGCTGGGAAAGAGGAGACGAGGCAGACAGAGAAAGAGGTGGTCAGATAACATTGCAGAATGGACAGGGAAAGACTTTGCTACTACTCAGAGCCTAGCCTGTGATAGAGAGAGATGGAGACATTTGGTGCAACATTCATTGGTGCAGTGCCCCTACGACTCTTAAGGGTTAGGGGACAGAAAGAAAGAAGAAAGAAGTTGCTGATATCAACTATGATTACTACATCATCTGCATATCGCATCTCCCATGACAATCACATACCAAACACAAGTAAGAAACATAGGGACAATGATGTGCAGAAGACTAGAGATGGACCAAATAGTGAACTTCTTACTGGACAAACATATTGGGTTCCTGCATATACATACTACAAATATGTTAACTGAGTGCATACCAGTACTATTTTGGTAGCTTCGAAATACACAGGATGAACAATGCCAACTACCTACTCTTCAATACTCATCCAACATATTTTCTACCTTGCTAACACTCTAGCACCCTATAGCACTCTTTACTTTGCCTCAATTGATCCTAGATCTTCTAAGCTTCACTGTGAACCTTTCCAACTATTTCATTTTATGGTTTAGAAGTTTAAACATTCTGCTGTTCACTCTTTCAAGTGTGTCTCCATTCAAGTTTGAAACAGTTACCAATGTAGGTCTCACCCCACCCTATAGGGGTGTGTCCCTGCTTATGATGTGACTCATCAGCTAGGCAAGCAAACTTCTAAATTTTCATCTAGATGATTCACACATTTCAGATACCACAATTGATGTTTGTATTGAAAATCCAACAGAATATGCCATGAGCTTAAGTAGCTTGGATTTGCTACAGGTTAGTTTGTGTAGTGGCAACTGCGTCTTCTACATCTTAGCTATAAAGGACAACTTTTTATTATGATATTTGGAATTAATATAGAAAAATGTGATTGTTACAGTGATAATTAACTGATTCTGTTAAAACCATCAATTGATTTATATATCAATCATTTTTGCTAACAAATATAAATTATTTATCCTACAAAAAATGAAACTGAATTATAAAAGGACTCTGCAACATCATCAATACCACTTTGGATCTCCTTAAAAATACAATAGGCTTGCAATAAAATGTTTCAGTTATCAAATATATCATTACCTTGATTCCTTGAATTAAACCGTTCATCAGGAATGTATGCTCCCCAAATGTTTCCCCAAGCACCTACAATGCAAGGCAAGCTGATAAATAATGGGATGACAAACTTGTTAACAGTAAAAGACAGGCATGGCCTTTATAAGGCTCTATAACTTTATGTTTGGATTGCCTAGAGGAATATAAGTGTCATTCACCACTTGGTGGAAAAAGGCAGAATAGGAGACAAAATGTTAAACATTCTCATGGGTATAGCTCTAGTGATAGATCCCCAAGAGGAACAAGAAGACATTGAACTATCAGAAATCATGAACTTAAAACTTTTAGCTGCACAAGAAGATGTAAAACAGACAACTGTCCTCTGATTTTCCATAAACTGACTTTAAATTAAAGTCTGTAAATCAGAGTCCAATAGACATCATGAGCTGAATTTTGAAACTGTCTTCCTAAAATCAACAAGTCAATCTAACATATAAACATCTTTTTAAGAATCTCCCTAGTTTCCTGCCAGGTATTTAACTTGTTACTTTTACCAAAAGAATTAACTTACTGTAATTGTTGGTGATGTAAGAAGACCCCATGCAAAGAATTCTAAAAATATCACCACTGTTGCATGATAAACACTTGGTTTCCCTGAGCCTTCCATCTAAAGAGGAACCAATAATATAATGATAAGTAAATACAGTGGTAATAATTGTAAAGTTATGAATACAACATTTACGTTTAAAAGTGTCAGTAAAGTGGAAAGTACAATGTATACAGCTCCCTGCATATAACTTGGGTCACTATTAGTAGTGAGTTTACCTGCATACACCAGGTGGTTCGGTAAGACTTCCAGCTTATCAATATACAACTATCATTCTCAAGAAAGGTTGAGGTGTTGAAGTCACTGTGTATCAACCTGGAGCACACTGATCTATATGACTTGTACTTGTTGTCTTGTTCTACAGGAGTGCAATAATCATTAAAATGTCAGTAACTTGCTCTTGTATTAACTGTAACTGATTAATAAACAGTCATTTTCAATGAATGGCCAAGAGGTTTTCATATATCTTCATGCTGATTCTGGAATTCATGTGACAGGTTTTGATAAATTTCTTACCTTGATCATAGAATACTATACCCCCAGTAGCATAAGCTTCATTTCTGTTTCTTACAGGTATATACAGTAAGAGTAGAGGTCATGCCAAATTACTGTTTTCTCCTACACTTTAAACTTTAACATCATCAATAAAGGTGGGGTGATATATTGATAGTCTAGTCCATTCAGATACATAATATACAGACACATGTCTTGTGAAGAAGATTAAGCTGACTGAAAGTGATAGTCAGCCACTAAAAAGAAAAAATAATTTATACCAAAACAGTGTCTCTCCATAGAACTTTCTCTTGCAATCACGCACTGATATGTAGGCCTATACAAAGAATTTAATGAAGTGCATACATTTTTGAAAGCTTCTAACTAGCATTAAATTTATGTATGTACTGGTAAAATCTGATAAGTGACATTTTCTACAGTGCTGCCTTTTATGTAGGGCAACCATAATAGTTGTTTGCCTTTTTCATGTATTAAATAGGGAAGTTTAAAAGGAAACATTGATAACATATTCCTATAACAGTTTGGCACTATTTCACCTTAGTAGACCTCCATTGAAATACTATATCTTCTTGATAATTTGTTGAGCAAATCTATGTTATCATTGCCATCGTTAATCTATTTTAAATTTGTAGCAAACTGAATGAACCAATAATGTTCAAGGGTTCTATTTCATTTGCACAGAGTACACACATAACTAGCGATCAATAAAGTGTCACTTCAAAGCTTTCACTTTTGCTGAACTTTCAATATCTACAACTTGGATACTAACAATCATTTAAAGTTAGTTGTTTTGGGAAATGTTGGTCCTAAATATATATATATACCTTATGTGAATATTGTAAGATATTGGCCAGAGGTTATGACAGACCTTACAAGGTGATGAGAGTATTTTGCTAGGGGTGCAGAAGTAAAATTATAGTTATGATTCACATAAAAATGCTCTAATGCTCTACAGTAATGACAGATATTCTCGACAATTGTGGAACTGAGGGATACAGGGTCATATGAAATGACTGGCACCCTGTCCTGACTAGTTAACATAAAATTCTTTGTGATACTCATGGATGGACTATTCTACAAATTCCAAATGAGCTGTCTATACCAGCTATTATATGTAGATGACTTGGTCATTGTAACCGACTCTGTAACACAGCTAGAGCACATGTTTCCTGTTTGGAAAGTGGGCCCTGGGACACATGGGCTTTGCGAGAATATCAAGAAAGATACTACATAGCACACATACCAAGGCAATGATAACCACTTAATCATTGACTCGGGCAATGCATTGGGAGCAATTCCATCTATAGAATTTGCTGTGATGTATTCCCTTTAAATGCTCTGCAATAGGTGGCAAATTTTAAGGTGACCCTAGGTAGCTTTCATTACTAGAGATGCTGTGGTGAAATACCTCTTGTTGAAATGCTATACAAATACAGTCAGAATGAAGTTTTCCGGGCTGTCTTCTGCTATCTTAGTGACATGACTGGATGATTCAGAGACTGTAGCGATGTCACCGCTGCAAGATTAAGAACAGTATAGAAGAACTCTAAGGTGCGCCTTCCCACTTATTGGAAAAGCAATATTCCTTTCAGAAGTTGTGAACAGATGTTAGATTTATGTGTACCAAGGGTTATGCTCCATGCCAGTGAGATGTGGCCAGTAACTAAGGATGATATCAACTGGTTCAACAGTGGCAACAACACCATGGTACCATGTATATGTTCAAAAATGACTTACAGATTGAGCATACTGCAGACCTGGGATTGAGAAAAGCAATAAAAATGGATTGACATTCTGCAATGTCCAACACTCAAAGTAGGGGGAACAACATACAAGAAAGATAATAAGTCAAGTTCTACAAGTTATTGTCAGAAGTGCTTTCTAATAAATAGCTCTCCAACAGTTCTTATCATAGAACAGATGAAATTCTGCTTTGATCAAATAATAACAGCACACAATGTTCACAATATTTCTTCATAGTCTTTTGTTTACTTTATATTTACAGAACAATAAATCTGTTTTTATCATAACGTCGCACGTGAGTCTTTATCACTAGCTGATTACCTCTATTTTACAGTACGGTACTTAACCGATGTTACCCATCGGAGGGCTCATTTTTACTTCATGAGATGTAAGACTTCATATCCATGCAGTATGCTAGGCCGAAACGTCCTATTTAAGAACGATCGTAAGGGTCTTAAAGCGCTGACTACATCTCGTAAAGTCTAATAAAAGCTAGTTGGCGGTTTGGCGGCGTCATAGTATGGCACCGTCCTGATTGATAGATTTCTTATCTTGCTGGTCGACCAATTTTCAACGCTCCGTTAGGGGGAGGTGGCATCTGCTCAGCAGATTTTATCTTCACTGTTTCGGTAACGACCACACGGTCATAACAGGCGATTTCAACAAAATAATCATCTCAAGGCTCGGCGAAGAGCTTTAAGGAAAGTGGTTCCACATCTCTAATTAAACCAAGCTGTTAAAGTTAACATCTGCAAAACTATCGGTGCTCATATAATTAATGAAAGATGTTGCAAAATCAGTAACAACAGCAATGGAATTTCAGTCACTCCCTGCTTAGGGTAGGTATAGTACAGGTATCTATGCTTGGAAAAAGTATGTGAACTTGGCTGGGACGACAGTGTTATTAGCTCAGACCAAAGGATCCGATTGACGACGG
Organism: Carybdea cf. marsupialis auct. non (Linnaeus, 1758); assembly: GCA_010016065.2. NCBI lineage: Eukaryota > Metazoa > Cnidaria > Cubozoa > Carybdeida > Carybdeidae > Carybdea > Carybdea cf. marsupialis auct. non (Linnaeus, 1758). The sequence continues at coordinate 6,120 of JAAAKL020003676.1, forward strand.
CTAACGAAAGGAACAAATCAGCAATCGAACGCGATGACTTGTCTCATTACTAACTTTCAAGAGCCTAGAACCTTTCACCGCTTGATTCCTTAATACTAACAGCTCTAACACTAGGCCTACTACAAATTGATTGTTGGCACCTACCACACCGCCATCCCGTATGCAGTCTTTACTCCTCCAGTGTCTTGACGTAGCACCAGGCATACTGAGAAGCCGCCGAATTCGCTTCTTTCCCGGTACAATTTTAATCATTTTGTCTGTATTATGGTAAAGCGCTCTAATACCACATCATCAGTTAGGAGTGAATTCTATCTTAAACGAGCAAAATCAACTTGTCTATCGAACGTCCGTAGCATTTGTGTAATAGCTTCTCTACAAAGTCATGTAGCATCTAGAACACGAGGTTAAACAACAAGTGGCACGTAAATACGACTCTTATGCTATATGCCTGTACTTAAGTATCATATTAAGATTCATTTCCCGATCGATTTCCTTTCCAGCTATTGCTGACTTCAGCACCGCTCTTGAGAACTATCGATCGTAAAATTCCCTTCTCACGTACTGTACCGTTATTTACAAAGATAGATATCGAGTTAACCACCGTTTATAGTTGTTATTGAAATCTACTTCATAGTCCATGTGTATCACAATAAACAAGAAAATCGAGATCGTTGTGAAAAATTCAATGGAACGCTGTCTCCGTAGCTAATTGTTGTGCTGCCATCTTGTAGGTGGCTCAATCGTTCCCAGACCTCAAAGTGCCATGGATGAAATGGTAAACAGGCCGTGGCGAGATTACTTCATAAGCTTGGTTGTTCTTATTTGTATATTTAGCTTCCGAAGATGATGTCTCATGTGGTGAACCTGCTGTAAAACCAGGTGGCGACCACAATGCATTGTATGACACACGACAGCAGGTTATTGCTGCTGTCTAATGCGCTTAAAATAAAAAAGAGCAGGTGTAGTATGTAGGCGGTAAAAGAAGTGAAACTCGCAGTTTGCAGTTTCTACTTAGTTTCGAACTTTCGATAACTTTTTCTGGCGTAGATGTTCGAGTGAGCGAGTCCAAGCCCGTTAAATCGATATTTTAATCCTGCTAATGAAATGTGCCAATCCTTGAAATTTGGGGACTTTCAAAAATGCATAGGTCCTTCTTGGTCCATCAATCGCTCTACAAGTAGACCTACTCAGGGATTTCGTAAGAGGGAAAACGGGGTTGTCCGGCTTTGACTGGCTTTGCGGGAGAAAATATTAACAATTTTGTAACAAAGTCGAGCAAAATTCTTGCAGTTATCATATTCCACCACCGAAGAGCTATGCTTTTGGTCAAAGTTGGTCATTTTTAGTATTGCATTGTTCCATAACGGGACCAAGGTCTGCCTACTCGAGTAGATATATGGATGATTTATTGAAGAGCTGATTGTCATGTTATCAGGAGAGTGGAACCACACACTCAATGTTTCTTGATGTTTGTGTAATCAAAACTGCATTGTTGTTAGTCTACCCATTTCAACGATGGCCAGGAGCTCCTACATGAACCATTTGAATTGACTTATCAGATCAAAGTCTTGTTTGGAACCCTTTTCCGTAGGCCATGAAAGTGCAAAGATCAAACGATGTGCCTATGGAATATTCTCTCCCAAACATAGCTCAAAATTTGGGAGATTCTCGATCGTTTTTAAATCTGATTTGTCAGTGAGCTCGAGAGATAAACCGCTCCCTACAGATCTCATATACTGTCATCTGATTTTAATTGTTTCAACAGAACATCTTGAGAAGTCCAAGTGCTATAACTGAAATCAGGTATGTCTATACGGCAAGTTCTGTAAAACTCGGGTGGTGAGCTGTTCTATAGGTTTGATCGTTTCTTTGTCACCTACTTTGATCGCGGTATTGAAGGGCTGATTCAGGAGTGAAAGACGGATTTAGGTAATGCTGCTATAAGACAATGTTTGCATGCCCACAAAAGTGGACGTTGATGGAAGTCTGATCCGTCATATGAAACTGTCTTGGTATATAGTACAGTGCCGTAACCACGAAATATTTATTGGGGGAGCTAAACTGGGCTTTCCATTTCCCATGGGCGTGGCCGAGGGCGTGGCCGAGAAAGGATGGTTTGCCTATGAAATGCTTTATAATTGCCTTGTATTTTGCTTTTAGATAACATAGTAGACTTCTCAATATATCAAGCGGAACATATTCTTACGCTCTAAGGCAACTGACGGTACGTAAACTCCGTGAACATTCTTTCAATCACCTTGAAAATTATGGGGGTTATAGCCCCCCAGCCCCCCCCAGTGGTTACAGCACTGTATATAACTCAGCTAATTACAAAAGTATAGGAACAGACACTTCCCATCATGCCTTATAATTCCTGCAGTTCTCGGACATAGTATTTCCCTTTACTTATCAAATGAGTTGAGGTTGGGATGCTAGTATGAAACACCGGCATATGAATTTGCCGATATGCTTCCTTTCATCTCTGTCAGATTCTTTGGGTCGTGCGATGAAATTGTGAAGCTGCGAGAACAACAGTATTTGTAGGGCACACGAAAACTCTAACCACAGTTAACTTCTCAAGAATTTTCTTTAGAAATTGCTAACCTATTACTTCGGTGAACAATTGTTTTTTTTCAGTTTTCAGATTTAATTGTGCACTTGCATGAGGTTAGAATTATACTAAGCCGCTGCATTTACAGACCAGACTACCGTAAAACCACATTAAAACAGATAAGAAATACATATCACGTCTTTAAAAAGGGTAATGTGCCAGAACCAAGTAACGACTAATCTTGTTTGTGATTAATGCTATCCAAAAAATCCGAAAAATTCAGTTTCTAGCACCTTTAAAAGTTTAAATTGTGCTAAGTCAATTTAAAAACTCTTTCATTCAAAGCACATGAAGTTATCAGTAGAAATTCCCGGATCAAGATGGGTATCACTTCAAAAACAAGCCACTAAATATCTAATGAAGATATAAACTATCTCGCACAAAAATAAGGGCTTACTGAAGCTACGAAATATAGCGCTTGCGAATTTCTATCTGATCACAAAACACTTTGTGAGCTCAGAGTAAGTTCATTCTGGGAAGCAGTTTAAGTTCAAATTGAAATAGGGACACCGATTTATGGCTATATGCAACAAGGTTTCCCCGATACTTCAGGTGAACTTCCAACAACAATGGTTAGAAGGATACTGCAGATTAAATAAAATAAGAAATAGTAAGTTAGAAGAGACACTAGTGCTATCTTCAAATCCTCTCTTCTATATATAAGAAATAGTGTACACTGAAAAGTAGAAAAATGCTGATATAGCAGAGAATAGCAGAAATCATCATCATGAACTAGGAGACACCCAATGATTGAGTGAAAACTATGAAATCGTATAGAGGGAGGAGTGTAGTAAGCACATCATACTTGTATGTATTGCGCCAACACAAAGATGAAACTGAACATGAAAGTTAACTTGAGGACGACAAGCTTTCTGGTAATTTTATTTAGCTTGAGGCATGAAGAATGGTTGTAGGTTTAGTAAAGGTTTAGTAAAGAAAACATTCAAATGATTTCTAACTGTGCTTTACACAGAATTAAAGTAAAGCGAGACATTTTTACCAGGAGACAAAGTAGGTAGCTTGCCTAAAGCTTTGCAAACGAGAAACAAAGAAAAAGTTAGAGTAACAATTAATTCGTAACCACAATACAGCTCGCGATTGAGTAGTTGAAGAAATGGTCACAGTGGAAGACCATCTTATATTACTGCCTGTCTCGTAATGTAACAAAACAACCATTATTTTCTAAATAATATTACTTTCATGCTACAGCCTTTTTTAGTCGTTAATTCTTTTATCTTATTATTCATAAGGTAGACGCACGCTGATCTTATCTATTGACATTTTATAGTTGATGGGTTTGTTCTTGCGTGAAGAAACAATACTAACAGGACTGAACAGCATACGAGCCTGAAGCTACATCCTAAACCTTCCTTCTTTTGAAGTGTCGCGGAAACTCACACGAATCGCTCGCACACAATGTCTGAAGCTGTCAAAAAATTATACAAAGCTTCAGATACAAATCTTCACAATAATGAATACGTAGGGTGCAAGCTGAAAAGGAAGACGTTACTTTCATTTTGATCCACATTTAGTTCAAAGTTGACAGCGTAGTTGAGCAATAAGGCAGTTCTCCGTCAGCTTCTGATAATATACTTCTAACCTTAGAACGGCGGAGATAAGTCGCCTCTCCAATGAGACCGTAGACAATAGCGGGGAATTGAGGTTAAAACGAGTTATTTGGGATGAAAGAAAATTACCACCCGTGGAAGTTTAATTTTGCGCAAGCAATATATGTGAATTCAGACTTCCACCTCTCTGTGCATACAAACACAGAGGGTTGGCCAAAGGCCCCCAATACGTCTCTGGAGGAGAGAAAGATAATGATTGTCCAAATGATAAACATGAAGTGCTTACGGAATGGTAAAGTCTTCGTGTTCGGTGTGGGAGGTCCTGGGTTTGACTCCCGATAGCCCCGCAAGCACCTTTTGTTTATTGAGTTCTATTCTATGTAGTTCATGACTGCTTGAGTGTCTGCCTGAGTACTTATATGTATGAAATGGCACTGATGAAGCTAACAGCGAAACGAAAAAAATTAGGTTGCTGGTGGTGGTGAGGATTCTGGATCGACTTCCCGGATGGTCTACTTTACTATTGCACTATTTAGTGCAATGATAAAGTCTTCGTTTTCGGTGTGGGAGCTCCTGGGTTCGATCCCCGCTAACGATGTAAAAGCACTTCATGTTTGTTGATTTCTATACTATGCAGTTCATAACTGCTTGTGTGTCTGCCTGAGTATTTATATATATATATATATAAAAGTAATTTTTTTAAGTCAATGAATTCCAGAGATACGGTCCTGTATAGGGAAATGCACTTTGGAGAGCTCTGCATTATGTTGTCGGAACTATAAGAGTAATTTCTTCAAGGTTCTTAAGTAATACCTAACGTGCTTCCTACGTACAATAATACAATAAGAGATATAATTACTATAATTATTAGTACATTTATTGCATAAAATAGAATCAGAAATGACGCTTCCCTGTGGACTATACAATGAACAACAGTTAGATTGGGGCTGTCTAGCATTAAATCCTTTTGCCCAGCATTACAAGAGCACCATCAGTAATCGACTGAATGAGTTTGTTGTCTAAAGTCTAAGGGGAAAACACAAAGAAAAGGAAAGCGTCATTTGTGCTCCCATCCTGTTTAGGGGCCCTGCTCTCCTGGTCTACAACCAGTTGTCAGCCAAAGATAAGACGAGGTTAACCCGCATTAAAGAAAGGATATCAGCCAAATGTCTTGACATAGTGCGAGAAGCTGACGCTTCTCTATGGATTATGCAATGAACTACAGTTAGTTTGATGCTGACTTTCTCTAGTCTAGCATTAAATCCTTTTGCCCAGCATTACTAGAGCACCATCAGTAATCAACTGAATGAGTTTGGTCAACTATGTTTGTTTTATTTGTAAAATGCCTCGATTATGTCATATACATACTCACCTATTGTCCTCTACTCCAAAAAAACTTTGTAGGAACGCTACTCATGACACGGAGCCCTATCCCTTATCAAGATAGATAGCATGCCAAGGACATTTGTGCATTGCCTCTAAAACTTGTCATGTAACGTCATTGATCATATCAATTATATTCCGGATTATTGTATAGTAATACCAATCTTCGTTTCTCCTGTCACTCCCAAATAAAATCCAAACCAATTCCTATGCGCATGATAAATTCTATTTTTTTCCAATAGTATGCGGTTTTCGGCTTTCGCATAACGAATTTCGATATGACGCTTCAATAAATTTATATTTTGATTGAAGAAAATCACTGTCCTTGTCCAACTTCTCTCTCTCTTCAGAGAGGCCAATTTACTCGCCAAAAATGACCCGCCTTTGATCTTGTAGAAAGGGTGTTTTAACGGAAAATGCCTCTTCAATTTTTTCTGTGTCATTGATTCGTTTGAAAGATTAAATCATACTCAACACATAAGTTTCGGTTTCTCTACAACCGTTGTCGTCTCTCCTTCCTTTCACATAGATTTAAATTATACTTACACGTGAAGATAAAATAGGGTTGCCGTTATTACCGCCATGTGTAACAAAGATTCGATTTTTCCTTTTTGTAGATTAAAACCAAGCAGGGAATGCTATCAAAATGCAGTGGAACGTATCTGAAGAGGAGAAATTCATGTTGATAATGAAACAACTAGTTTTGGGCTATGTAATGGTTTGCTCTATTGGGAACTTTATAATGTAACATGTTTTTATGTGCATTGATTAAAAATAGAATTGAAAGCAACTTCCAATGATTGCCTGTAGTATTTTTCATAAGAGGACAACTAACTCTTATTAAAATCTCTGTGCGAATGGGTCATAACATTTTCTGATATCTGAGTTAAACCTAAGCTATTGCTTAAATTGTTCTATCACAGGTGGCAGCCAAACAAGATCGAATTTACAAGCTTGTATGATAAATTGAAAAGTTATCGGAAGTTACAGTCTCTGAGGGGCTGCAAGATTGGCATTATGGGGACATTAACCCCATGTCCTTAAAATGCCCTTGAAAATTTGAATCAAGATGTTTTTTGATGTCCTTATTGGCTTTAGCTCAAATTCTGCGACTTTCCGAGATATGCAGCAGGATATTGGGAAATGTAGGAAAAGGCTTTCATCTTTCCTTTCGATATATGGGGGAATCATTTATGAGCAAAAGTCGCACAACATTTTCAAACGGTTAACAACTGCCATTCTTGTAATAGCTGTTTCATGCCTCAATAGTGTATATTATGCAATTCGGTCACAACAGATTTTTGATATCCAAAAGAGTGTCAGACAGTCAGTGACTTGAGAAAAGGGATTTAAGGCACAATTAGTGTTTCTTATGCTGTTTTTCTGGTCGTCATTATAGTATATCTGGTGTGAGATGATAAAATCGTATTCACGCTTCAGCTTTTGCAATTTTATAACAAAAAATTGATATAGAGTAGGGCTATATCGTCTCTTTTCCTTTTCTGCAGATACTTCCATGGACGGTGTAGCAAGTAACTCCCTTCCTTGATTCCACCATTAAAGTTTGTGATACGCACTACTCTTTCCTCCATGAAAATTCATCCATTCGTTGTCGAGGTACCTAAGTACAGGGCTTCCATTTATGCAATGAATTTCTTTCATCGCACTGCCACTCTCTGGAGTTCACATTCTTCTTCGTGACTATAATGACTATAATCTTAATCCCTAATGACTATAGCCTTAATCGGTTCAAGTTTCTTAGCAACAGGTTTCTGTTAGCTTAATCTTTCACTTAATTAACCTGTCTTTCCTATGCTTTCCTTTTTTGTAGCTCTCAACGTGTCAGTTGCATTTAAGCCTTGTTAAGAGCAACTTCTTGAAGAAAAGATAAAATTTAAGATGAAACTATCCGATCTTTAATTTCGTGTTTGTATGATACGAATTGCCACATTTCCATACTGTTAAAGATCAATAGGCGGCCCTCTAAAGTAGCTCAAGCTGAACGTCTATACTTTAGAAGAATTACACGACTTTTTGTAGTAATAGAAATTTTTAAGTTCCCTTTATAATTTTGGGTAAAATTTCATACAACGGTTATGATGTCATGATTCTAAAAAATAAAATGTCATGTTATGACATATGGTGCCGTTTTCCCGATTTGACTGTTGATTACAACAAACCATATGGTCTGGAATTTTTAGTGTTGCATACCGTGAGATGTGCTGATGGTTAGAATCAGATTGATCACTCATAACAACTTTCAGATTGTATTAGCGTCATGATGGAGTTTGTAGTCCACGTGATTCTTTTGTATGTTTGAACTCCTCTTCCTGTGATTACCAACCTTTGTCCTAATACTAACTTCCAATCAAATACTAACACATGAATCTTAACCACTCCCTGATTATTCTTAGCCAATCAAATTGATTTATTGTAATTAAGCGTCCTTTCATTGTCTTGTAAATTGTATGTATATTAGAAATGTTGTAATGTGTAAAGAATGGCTGAGGAACTGTGAATGAGATTCTCCAATAGGTGAAAGTCAAAGAAAATACTTGGTTTACTGACAGCGAGTTGCTCTACCCCGCGCTGCTTGCGACAGCGACATTACAGTAGAGCACTTTTATGTTCAGTATTGTCATCTAAAAATTACGAACCCGACAAACATATCATAATTAATTAGGAACTGTAAGTGAAAATAAGCAGACTTGGAAAGGAGAACCCCTTTGTTAGTTTTATCTCTGTAACCCTATTAGTATGCCAATAAGAGGCTTTCATTTTATAAATAACATGTATAGATCCCTTTTAAATATTTTAGCACTTTTAAACTCTGTCGATGCTATGTCGATGTAGTCCTTTACTGAGCTACTTTTCGAGAGATTCTTCTCCCATCTTCAGGTCCTTCTTTCTTCTCTGTCTCTTGCTTCAATTGACAGGGGAAATTGCTACCGTCGAGCAGAAAGCAAGCCACAGTAGTAACGGAAAACAATTAAACGTCTGAACTAACTTTTTATCGAAACAGTTGTGCAAATTAGGCATTGTGTAGACTTTAACAAGGAAATGAAATCCTTATTGTTCGCTTAATAGTTTCTCCTGCCCACACGACCGTATTCTCTATTGATGCTATGATAAGCGGTAGATGTAATACGCAGAGAATGGTCACAACGTAAATTGAAGGTGTTTTCATCCACGTATGAATAAACACTGAAGATTTTGGCTCATGGCCAAATGAATTGTGAAATAACTTACGAGTTTAGTCATACTTAAAAACAAATGTCGTGAAGGTAAGTGATTTGCCTTTTCAACTATTCCCATAGCAAACATAAAGCCTCTGTTGTGAACGTAGGAAAAGAAAATGAAATGTGGAGATGAAACTAGTGCAGTTGAAACAACCTTGATATCAATAAAAGAATTTTAAAATTGCTGTAACTTCTGACAGAGAATACAAGAAAGTTTTGAAACGTGAAGGAAGAAACAAAGACATCGAGTTCAATTACAATGCACAGAGAGGGATTCGACGAGAGTGAAAGCAGTTTGCTTTCACCGTGTTATCGGGAGCTTAATATAAAGGGGATTTGGTATTGTGGGGAAGCAAACATCCTCCCCGCGACCTTATTAAGACATTTGCACATCAAGGCGCCTTTTTCTCAATTGATGTACCTTACCAAAAGGCGCTGCTTTTTAATGCAAAAATATGTCGAAAGCACATTGGATCCTCCAGACGCAATTTAATAAACATATGGCATACATTGAACCGTTTCTTCTGACATATGTTACTTTTACCAGTATACGTTGAAAATACGCAAGAACGTGCATGCGGAGGAAATGTGTGACGTCAAAATAAGTTATAAATCATGGGAAAATTCTCAATGCTTCTGTTGTCCTAGTATTCTGAACGTCAATGGCCAAATTCGACCGAAGCCAAGATATTAGCTTTCAAAGTTTCAAATCTCTGCAACAAGACTTGTTATTTTATGCTGGATCCTAACTTTAGGATCCCGGCAAAATTAACAGAGTCGTGACCAATGAATTCTTAAGACCAAAACACTTTTTGTGTAAGCACTGTACACACTACAGGTGTGGTATTTTAAGAAGCGGACTAATCTAGGACTGCCTTTAGATACCTGGAATCAAATTGCAGTATCTGTAAAAATTGTTATTTGTGACGTCATCACTTCCCCTCTGCATTGCCGTGAACCATACATAATTGTGATGATGCATAGAACAAATCTGTTGGACGCGCGCAATAACTTTCATGTTTTGCAAAATTTACCAAGTTTTGACAATTCTATCGAAATTCACAATTGCACATTAAAAAAAGTTCTCATGGTAAATAGGTGCATCGTAGTGTGTCACTATGACACTATTTCCAGGTCGCAATGTTTTATAGAGGATCCAAAACTTTCTGGCAAGTAAGGCACAGTGTATCTGTCGGATGGACATTTTGGAAGCATACATATTGTTTACTTGAAGATCTATATGGAGCATAGAAACGTTTGGAAATTTTTTATCTATTTTTCCTTGGGTACTTTTGGTTTGGTTGATGCCATTAACTTTGTCTTGGTTATATTTAGTTGAAAAGGAATGTGTGCGTTCGACAGATTTTTAACTAAAGTGATATTTCTCGCGGTGCGTGTTGCAAAATGCCATCGTTCAGATAAAACGACCAATGGGACATGTAGTGAAAGATCGTTGTCTTTCGACAATTAAAAGGAATCAACTGACTGCAGGAACAGTAAGTCTTAAAAAACAGTGTGCGTCTGACCAGAGATTATTAGTTTCAAAATATGTGGTCCGAGTGATAGTCACCTAAAGTAAAAGATTGCGTTTGTTTGTCATGTACTGAATCAAAATAGCTTGTGCGATCCCGTGTTAAAAGGATTTGAAGTAATGCCGTAAAAATGACTGCTTCTCCAAGCAAGATTCGTGGCACCACTGTTTGCAATTCAGACATTCCAACCATTCCTCGCCATTTTTATGCAACCATTTCAATTCTTCCAAAAAAGCAAAACAATACCTTTGGTATTTGTTTGTCGCACCACTTTGCGGCATTCCAGTATTCCTGGAATAGCTGGCGCATCATGAATTTCTTCCGGTTCAACAATGATATTCGTCTCAGGCCCTTTTGAAAGCCTAGCAGTCTCCTATTGATATAACTCCGCTTTTATCTCCAGAATAAGTCTTTATGTACGTTCGTTGTACAAACCATTCCCTTCGAGTTGCCTGGAAGAGGAAGTCACCTGAGGCGATGCATCGGCGCCCGCAGTTAAAAGATAGTCTTTTTTACTTTAATAAAACCGGTGACGGATGGCTCAAATACATCCACTAGGCATTTCTTTTCAAATATTTATTAACTAAAATCGTTTTTTAAATGGTTCTGTTGAGAACAAGGCCCCCTTTCATTTAGCAAAAGCATAGGACGTGGGGCTACTGTGTCGTAGTCTCTCTTGGGCTGATTTGGTATTGTGATGTAAATGTATCAGCTCACTGTGAAGCACTTATATATAGTATTGAATGTTGTATTGTTAGGAATTGTGTTGGAGTTAATATGGAGTGTTTGATAATAGATAATGTGATTCTAATTCTTCCAGGATCTTTAATTTGAGTGCTTCCTTGCGCATGACATACTGCCCCCCTAGCCACTGACTGCAAAGCATTGCATTAAACTCAAAGTAAGTTAAAAAACAAACAAACAATCTTTACGCCATATAACATTTTCGTAAGCCCAGATGTGTAAGCACTCCAAACATCATAGTCAGATAGACACATGTTTAAAGAAGCAACTAAGTAAAATTATAGAATACAAGTTAGAGGAAATATTTGAGAACGTTTGTGTTGTATTGACGATTTTCTGTACACTACCAGTGATAGTTGCTCCTGTATGGTTTCAGTAAACTGGACCGTGGAAAATAACCTTGTGCAAGCAAATGGTATGTCAACACAAGCAGATATCGTAAAAAAAGTTAGTTGATGGACAGGAGAAGCTGCTAGCCAGCCTGCAAAGAAAGCAAGAGACCATGATGGAACAGCAAAAGATTTTAGCCGGACAGCTGCACACCATGAGCATCAATGGCTAACATGCAACTAGACCAAGGGGAACGCTAAGATGCTTAACCTGCAAACGGCCTGGTCACCTTAAGAGAGACTGCCCACAGCAATGGGATTTAAACTTTCAACTTCCACAGCATTGAGCCGTGATGTGGAACGACCAGCAGGCTCATCACCCTAAAGACATATGATGGGCTCAACCCCCACTCTGAAAGCAAAAATTGGTGGTTTATTGACGAGATGCTTGGTTGTAACTGGCTCAACTGTCTCCTTGATCTCAGAGTCGTACTACTGGGGAAAGATAAAGCTAGCCTTGCGGAGGGGAACCAATGTTGGGGTGCCACTTGCGCCTTCAAGCAGCACATGGACTCGCAATCCCATACTCTGGGTATGTGGAGCTAGAGGTGGAAGCCGGGAATAAGAGCATTCCAAGATGTGGATTCCTTATACTGAAAGAAACACCTGCCTGGGCATTAGGGAAGCATACTGTAAGGGCGGCGGAGCGGCAAGGCGTGACAGGAAGGCACGATACAATTTGATGTTATCTTTTCGCACCGTTCCAGTGTATATTATGTAGATACGAAAAAGGGATCACAGTATCCTGCGAAGATAAAGGAAATACCTAAATTGATACAAATACAATACAATTAAATAAATCTAGCTAATACAGCTGTAGAATAGCATATTACAGTTGAAAGTTGCATAAAATCTAAGCAATACCCTAAATAATATGTTTATAACAGGCGAACGTAACAGCTCCCTGTGAGCGAATTGGCTCAACTGACAACAACAACAACAACATGTACTTGTCGGTCTTTCACAGCAGTGAAACTACAGATCAAGATAACAATACTAACTTCCTTGAATCAAACATCGCAGCGGTGAATGAATTACACTGGTTGAACTATCAAAGGTAAAGTAGTATAAACCAATATGCAACAGACGACTTAGAAACAAACTGACGAAATACAAGCAGTACACTCACCGATAGCAACAACTGGGCGATGTCAACTGAATTCTACGAACGAATTCCTACATGTACAGTAGATCCGGCGATGATGCTGTCTTCGACTGTTTAGTATTACCTCAGTCGATCACAACTGATTTAACCAGTCGAGGACTACTGTATATATGCCATACTAAAATATTTAGGGAATGTACAATTACACATGAAGATAGTTGAAAGGGTACTTATTTTACATTAAATACAGTGTGATCTAAGCGTGGTTACAAATGATGAGGTAAGTATCGGCACATTTGTTTACAATTTACGTCATATGCTATTGTACTAACGACTGTCGTGCACAGTATGAAAACAAATGCAGTAAGATCTTGCAAAACCTGTGACGATTAAAGTTAAAGACTAATCATGGAAAATAGCGCTGTAGTGATTACGAAATTATATGACATGACGGTTTTGACACAGTCCTAGTTCTTTTCGTGAGAGGTTACGAGTACGTTGGCAACTTCCTTTCAACAGGCGTAACGCAACCATCTCACAATACCATGCCAATCCTGCTGGGTACCAATGTGCTGGAACAGATGCCATCTTCAACCATCCAACTTGGCACCAAGGAACAGAAGAATACATGGAAACCAAGGTGCAGCATGGCACGTCTTGCTGAAAACGCTGCAAAGATGGTTACAACCAATTCTCTGGCAAAAATTACGTGCTAGTGGAACCACCTCAAGTTCTCTGGCCTGAAAACCTCCAAGTAGCACCTACTCTTGTTGGGGCTGGACAAAGAAGCCTCTGGTCACAAGTCATCAATTACAGCCCCAGGGATGTATGGGTGCCAGTTAATACCTGCCTTGGAACAGTGAAGGATCACCACTAAGACCTGATGAATCAAGGGATAATCACACATAGCAGTAGCAACTATGCCTCTCCATTGGTTTTATTCTGAAGGAATTCTGGTGCGCTTCGTCTCTGTGTTGATTATCGTTAACTAAATGCTAAGAAGGGGGATGCCTATCCCTTGCCAAGGATTGAAGAATCACTAGACGCCCTGGAAGGTGCCAACTACTTTTCAACAACTGACTTGGCATCAGTGTATAATCAGGTGGTAGTGAATCCCCGATAGAGACACAAAACAACCTTTACAACACCAATGGGACTCTTTCAATGGAATAGGATGGCATTTGGACTGATTAATGCCCCTGCAACGTTTCATCGCCTAATGTCGACTGTCTTACGAGAGCAGGTTTTGTCAACTCTGCTGGTGTACCTGGATGACCTGATCATCTACTTAAAACCATTGAGGAACATCTAGAACGCCTGGAGACCACCTTCAAGAAACTTTCAGAATATAGGTTAAGGATTGAACCAAAGAAGTGCCACTTCTTCTGCAAGACAGTAAAATATCTGGTACATGTAGTCTCAAAGGACGGCATTGCTACGGATCCTCATAAAGTGGCTGCAGTAAAAGAATGGCCCCTTCGCAGAACACTGAGAGACGTACTATCCGTTCTCGGCTTTGCATCCTACCACCGAAGATTCGTACAAGGATTTGCAAAGATGGCTTCTCCACTGAACCAGTTCGTCAGGCTTGCAAGTTACAAGGGAAAGAGCACGCAGAGTCTAGTAATCACAGAATTTTGGATCCCAGACTGTGAAGCTGCATTCGGAGATCTGAAAAGTGCCCTCACGAGTGCACCAGTATTGGCCTACCCCAATTATGAACAGCCCTTTGTATTGTAGATTGACGCATTACGTTCTGGGTTAGGAGCTGTCCTCAGCCAACAAGGTGATGTAAAAACAAGAGTCGTGGCCTATGCTAGTCAATCTTTGCGGGGAGCAGAAAGGAACATGGATAATTACTCATCCAGAAAGTTGGAGCTTCTTGCCTTGAAGTGGGCCATCACAGAAAACTTCCGTGACTATCTGATGGAAGGAAATGTTGTGGCCTACACAGACAACAACCCCCTTACATACCTACAATTCAAGGCCAAGTTAAAAGGCCAGAGAGGACAAAAGCTCTAATCCGTCGACGTTGCTGGTGGCTAGGATTAGCTACAACAGTTGACGACTGGATAAAGAAGTGTGAAAGCTGTGTGGTGGCCAAGGGGCCATATTTTCCCACCCCTGGCACAACTCATTGCTAGCCGTCCCCTGGAAGTGTTTGCTGTGGACTTCACCTTTCTTGAGCCAGCCTGCAATGGTTGCGAAAGTGTATTGGTCATAACAGACGTCTTTACCAAGTTTATAGTTGCTATTTCAACGAAAGGACCAGACTGCAGCTACGGTGGCAAAGAACCTCATAAAGCATTGGTTTTCAGTCTATGGCCCACCAAAACGCCTACACTCGATGCTTCGAAGCAGATCTTGTGAAAGAACTGTGCAACACATATGTCATATCGTCACAATGTTGTAATGTTCATGTTTTATTTTTTGCCTGTAGTACTTTCTTAATCATGATTATTGTGCAACGAGAAAGTTCTCAAACGTAATATTTGCATCAGTAGTTGTAATAATAGAAATCATACATTGTATATATATATCTGTAATTTACCGGTAGTGAGTTAATACAAGATCAGTACCAGAACTACTCTGTGTAATTATACTTACGTGTGTCATCTGTGCGTGGACCGTCTGGCGTGCTACCTACAGTGTAAGCGTCTTTCCAGCAGATACAAGGACACAACAACCTACAACATTAAAAAATCAAGAACAACTGCCTACCATCCGATGGGAAATGCCCAGTGTGAAAGGTTCTAGAACTATACATAACCTCCTCGGGACACTTCCTAGAGAAAATAAGCAGCACTGGAGTGACTACCTGCAAGAACCATGCTATATCTACAGCGCTACATCTCAGAAGAACACTGGTTTCGCTCCTCTCTACCTCATGTTTGGCAGAGATCCAAAGCTTCCTGTGGATCTAATGTTCAGATTGGATGACACAGAGCACAAGAATGATCACGCCTGGCTTGTCCAACATCAACGAAGAGTTCAGCGGGCACGCCAGCATGCTTTCCACCAGCTGCAGATGGTAGCTCAAGACAGGAAAAGAAGGTGGGGCAAAGCAATACACCATCCACCTCCAGCCATCAGTATTGGTGCTCGTGTTCTTCTTAGGGACCATTCAACAAATCAGCCAGGTGATGCTTTTTATAAAGTTTAATCTGCAGTTGGATTTGGAGACACCAAAGTTGTTAATCGTAAAGAGCTGCAACTGCGCCCATTGCAACCTCTACAGCCAAAGAAAGGTGTTCAGATTCAACCAAGGACTCAGCATTATGAATGTCAATCACCAGACAGTGAGACCTCAAGTTCTGATTCGGAGGAAGACCCGAATGTTGTAGTGACTCTTACAATACCACAGAGTGAACAGCCTTAGACTGCTACAGCACCAGTGACGATCTCATCGAATCAATAAGGGACAACACAGCAATCCACATCGAGAACCTAGATCAGCATTATCTCTCGATGATGGATACGACCAATAGTCGAATGGATTATTGTTACTTTCTCATGCATGATAGTTGTATTGTATTAAATGTAATTCAGTCCCGGGACGAGACAATCTTTGAAGTTAGGGTGTATGTGAGGTATTATAGTTAGCTATCTTCACTGGGCAGTTAAGTTGCATTACGTTACATGCCCAATGGTAATGTCGAAATTACCTACAACGTAAATTTATCTAACTACTAGTTACTCCGTAATTCATGTTGCAACATTGTACGTTACCAATTATCTACGCATCTACGTAGTTATGATTGCAATTTCCATCGCATTTGTTTTGGAATCTGCAACAACGTTGTAGTAAACAATAGCTATGATGTAGGAACATAAACATTGCTGT
>JAAAKL020003677.1:0-20137 GCA_010016065.2 Carybdea cf. marsupialis auct. non (Linnaeus, 1758)
AGCATACATGAGTGCTTTTTATCATACGCATCTGAGTCCTTGTAGTCTATCTCACAGTAGCATTAAGTTGCACCCCCCATGTAAGGTACAGGATCCTTACAATGCTGATGACGGTGATACTGATGATGATGACGATAATGATGATGATGTTGATGATGGTGGTACATTATGGTGAATAATAATGATTACAGTTATGCAGATAATAGTAGAAATGGTAAGACAACGATGACAATTATAATGATGATGATGATAGTAATGATGCGGGTGATGATGACAATTATGATGATGATGATAATAATGATGCGGGTGATGATGATAATGATGATGATAATGATGATGATGATGATGATGATGATGATGATGATGATGATAATGATGATAACACTACTGTGAATAATAAAGGATAAAAGGTATCGTTATTTCGTCTCGAATTAGATATAAAATACTCTTTTCCAAAAATATAATACCCTTCTGATTTAACGAATTTCCGGACACGCTCTAGCTCTAATGTCTTTCATTTCTAGTGGAACGGAGTTACACCTTTGAAAAGAGAAAATGCTACGACAAATCTGGCCTATACCACCTCCCGGAAAATTGAATCTTTGCAGATCTTTCTGGCCCAAACAGCACGTAATAAAATCATAATTTGCACGAAACAAACTATCAAATAACTAAAAATATATACTGATATGACGGACAGGACGCCACTAGTTCGATCGTAAGTCTGTAAAGGATGTACAAAGATAGTGAGCTTGAAGACCGACTAAGGATGGCTTTGCTCAACTTCTTTTGAAGGGATGATGTAGTGAACCAAGGCGGCTTATACAAACCCAGATGGCTCCCTAGACGTAAGTTCGAATCCATCAGTGCATTCCACTGGGCGTTGGGACTACGCCTATTTATGCTAGCTGTCTGTGACGTGGTTCGCTTAATTCAAAACTAGAGGACACGTTACGCCCTCTCCCTGAGTGGCTTGCTGCCTTGATATGTGGTGATCCAACCTTACAAAATACACGAAAAAAAGTTCCTCCTGCGCTGAATCCATCAACACCATATTCTTCCTATCAAACAAGATTCCCTCAATGTAATGGAACGTTGAGTCATATGATTTGTAATTTGACAGTCTGAGTCCCTCATCAACGCTATAAAGTAGCCTTAACTCTTATGTTGTATAATCCAGTGTATTCAATGGGCAGCCCAACGAAAGAAAACTACCACTCGTTACAACAAAGTTACCTAACCTCTAAATTAGCAAACGCACTTACCATCCTAGTCCTGGCATTGTTTCCACTCGATAAAGCATCTTTGGGTCGTTACAAGAGTGCTCATAACCCTGCAGTAAGATAGAATGGGTTTGTCAGTAATATAGGACCACGTAAAACAAACGACAAACTGCACTTGAAGATGTAATAAAATAACAGAAATACGCAACGAATCATCTATTTTGATCTGAGTGGACAGTTTTGGCTACCTAGGTGAGGGAACGTGTAAAATGCTTGAAACTTTTTTAACCATAGATGTACTATTCTAGAATCAGATTAGGGTTAGGGGATAGGTTACTAGTATCTACTCTCACAAAGGGATTCTAGGAAAGTACATATTGGCAAGAAAATTTCAATAGTATAACTTGGCAATTCTAGGTTAGTATGTATCCTAAAATTCTAGCATTTAATTACGACCCCCTAGGTGACACTATCATCAGAGGTTAAAACCAAGTAGCAATGGTAAAAAGAACACAGCTAGAAGGAGGGGGAAGGGGCAAAATTTAAACATCTATCGTTAATATTGTGGCAGAAGACTGATTCTTGGATTGATTCGTAAGATCGAAGCATAAGTAAGTCCTGTCATGACGTAGCAACCTGTGACATGGACGGTTAAGTCAAAAGAAAAGGGTTTACTAACAAGAACAGGCAATGACAAGGAGGATACGTGATACTGAGCTCATGAATATCACCAGATCGGATGAAACAAAGACCTGCTACTAGCTGTTCGACAAAATTTTCTGATGTACAAAGTGCATAGGAATTTAGAACTCTAATTTCAAAACTCCACTGCAAAGATTATTAGATATTTCATTTTGTGTCTGTGACCTACCGTCTTCGCACTGTCCATTACAGGATAAAACTGGCACATTTTCTGTAATAGATTGGTCTTAATGCCTATGTCATGATGACATAACATCTAGAACATTCCAGGATAGTCCATGACACTTGTAGTATGCTTAGTCATCGTGATTCAACTGTACAATACCTTATACATAAATATGTGATTTGTAACGGTAGGCATTGATTAGAAATTGTAGACTAAGATCTATGTTAAACAAGAAAGTGACCGGGATCACTTGAGTATTCTATCGGCTCTCGTCTTCCTGGACATCTTGGCGCGTAGCGCTTTATCCGGTATATAACATTTTCTTTGAGTCCTGGGCCTCTCATGGCCTATTTCTTTAGCCGTCTTTACTTGTTGACTCCACGTAACTTGCACACTCAGAAGAGGTGATTTTTGTTTTGTGTGGAGTGGAGTCAACAAGAGCCCATAGATCGGCTATATATTTTAAGGCCTTTATTTATTTATTTTAACTTTAGAACCACCTAACATGTAATCTGTTTTAATTGGAGCGAAATTCACAATTATAGGGCCCTCGAAGGTCGAAAAGTCGAAGGTCAAAATTCGCGGATGAAATGCACGAAAACTAATTTTACAGTAATTAACAACCCCAAAGCCAAATATGTTCAACAAAGCAGATATGTAAACTATGTCTGAGTTTTCGATTAATCGAGTTGAGGGTTGAAAATCAACGTTAGTACGCGAGGGCATAAAATAACCGACTGAAACATTACACCAGGTCACCACATTTGGGTTTATCACTATGCCCCAGTCTCCTACTGGGATACTAACTAGCTATTCATATTTTATGTTTAGGGCAACAGGATACGTAGCTTTTTACCTGATCCACTATAGCAGCGACTCATTCTTATAATTGGCCAGACGGCTTTCATAGCAGTGAACAAACAGAAAAATAAGATGTTCCCTTACTCATCGTTTTTATGATTACCGAGCGTAAAAAGTTACACTGTTTCTCTTGTCAACGCCACTGCGCATGTCACATCAGAAAATTTTACACTAGCAAACGAGCTCTTGCATGGAAGCAACACGTGAAAAATCCATCATTCACATCAAATTGACATCAACTACTTTTTCCCTTGTTACTTAGAAACTCTATAAATCATAGGCAATAATAAAATGGGAAAAATGTGGTAAGAAATGTTTCATAAAAATAATATATATCCAGTTAAAGGTACATGAAACAAAACTAGGCAAATTTATATGTATTATCCACTTTGTCTGCCTGTGGCAGATTGTGCGCCAACATAGCTTATGTCTCTCCAAAGTTTTCTGTCCAAAGTGGTTTTGTTCACTTCACCTACGGTGCGACCAGACCATTCATGAACATTGTCCATCCATCTCTTTTTGGGGTGTCCTCTGCTTCTTTCCCCTGGATTATGCCTTTCATGCATAGTTTTGAACGTCCTTTCTCAGACCTATTCATGTGACCATATAGTCTTAGAACTCTGTTCTTGACTTCACAAACCAAAGGTGCTAAACCTGTAACCTCTTGCCAGTCATTTATTCTGACATGGTCTTTTATTCATCATAATCCTCATCATATGGTTTTGGAAGGTCTCAATTGCATCGCATAATGTTGAGGTCCAGTTGACACATTCTAGCAAATTTACAGCTAACTACTTTTCTTGCATTCTTCCAAAATCCTCTGATAAAGTACACTAGTAAACTACAGTGGTTGGCAAATTAAGCACACTTACCTGATCGTTCCATGCAGACACACAATATAGGGATTCATCCTGTTCTAAAATTGGGAGCAGCTGATTGAAGTAATCGAAGAGATCTTTGGAGGTATCGAGATCTTCTTCTAGGATGATCATGAATTGTGAAGTTGGATACTTGTCAAATGTCTCGCTCAACGTCCTTTTGTAATGCTAAAAGTGAGAGACAGTTCATGTCAAGTCGTTGCCCATGCGGCGACAAGAAATGGAATCGTAACAAATTCAGCAATGTTAATGCAGACCCTAAAGGATTTTTGTTGTATGCACATTGATGAGCCTGTTCAACTGGGTTCTGGCATTTAATGTGATAAGAAATAGAAAAACTGGCTAAACCTATTAATAATGATGCTCAACATAGCCATGCAAACTGTCAAATGTGTCCACCAAACTGCTGTTTACTATATTGATCAACTTTCCACTCACAATATTTTAAGTTAAACTATGAGAACCTTCTTTTTAAGTTGCCTGTAAAGACAAGAAATTATTTTACAAATACTACATCATCAGGTTTTCCTCTCTCGACAGTAGCTCAAGATTTTGTCCTGAATGCTGACTAAACAACAGTCATTGATTACAGTTTATTAAAGGGGGAGTTCTCCATAAAAAGGGTGTGACTCTTTAAAGACACTGGGAATCCATCCAGGAAACAAATTTAAAAGCAAAGTGAGCTTGAAATATTGCATACCTATTAAGTCCACTTCCTGCTAATACACCCCTGTTAAATAATCATCTGAGTAAGCAAAACAGCGATTCAAGCATAGATGCTGTAAATAACTGACTAATGACATGTGCTACGTACATTTATATGTATTTTTCAGAAAATCCAAATCATGATTTGGCAAAGTAATATTATCATCCCATTTCATGTCTGCTACTAGTAATCCTACTTTTAACGCTCTCTAAACTTGGCTATGATAAGATTCGCAAATCTGAGTGACAGAGGTATAGTAGGTCCACAGTTATGTAAATATCAAATACTCAGTTAATGTTTGTATATTCGGTTTAAACAATGGTTTTATTGTGAATTGACCTATAACCAGTAGCAAAAGATGTCTACTAATGATATTAAAAGCAAATAACAACACAAAATAACTGGAAATAGGCAAGAACATCAACATCATTAAATAAACAATATACTTTTTTCTAATCTTTAGAATGCCATTTTCACTCTGAGCATATAATTAAGTGCAAACACCTCTTCTATTTTCTAGCATATTATATAATTTGCAGACCTCAAATTAACTTTTTAGAAGTGTTTTGACCCAAAGACATTTTAAAATGATTGTGGGTGACAATCACAGTGGGCGCTATTTAAAAATTGCTTCAGAAAAAAATTGTGGAAAACTAAGAGAGGTTTTGAAAAAGAGGCTGAATTTTTCATGAGACATTAGGAAAGTATAGAATTTCAGGTCTGTTAGCTAACTCTGGAATGGTACACATACTTCAATATCAGGTAAAACTGGTAATACATAATTAGGCTCAGTTAGCGGTATGTACACAAGGCCTATCCAGTTTCTGATAATTTAACTGCGAACAGTTCACTTGCAACAACTGACATCAACTTAAAAAACACAACAAAAAAACTAGGGGTAAAATTTTATAAAGATAGTTTACAAGACGTTGCTAGTTCAAATATCTTACAACATTTTGACCTGGATGGCACATCCTGTTCTTGTACATCCGACCCCTATCTAATGGTCATGCTACTGAAATGTTCTATGTTCATATATGGAATTCATGATATTACTATATGATATGTACATATTTTGTGATTTACATTTTTCTAGTACTCGGGCAAATGGCTTACCTGGCTGATTCTGCAATTCTTACTACAAATTGGTGTGTGCTGTACTGCATGTACACCAAACAATTTTGCAACAGCAACTGGCTCATCAAAGAATCCATCAATATAAACTGTTGTCATCTTTGGATTTGCTCCTGGAACTGACAAGAGGCCCCTTAACATTCTGTAGAGGTAATGTGGCCTATTGGCAGCTACCACCGCAACAGGAACATTAGAGATCTGGCTATTTGGAAGAAGGTCTGACTGAAGTTTGATAGGAGCTGGGTTTGAACCTGTGTGGAATGAAAGGAAAAATCTTACATAAGATATGCAGATTCTGCTTGGCAAAATATTCAAGAAGTCGAATAACATGATGTTAGCATATGCACCTCCCAAACAATACATTTTCAGTAGCTATAAAAAAACTATAAAAATATTTTAAATATAATCAAATTTAATTTAATTTAAATATTAAATATACTGGCACACATTTTGCAGTTTATTAATACAAGAAATTTATTAATACCCACATAGTTTTCCCAATACAAACACTCTTATAACAGGGGCATAACTGTAGGGAGCTAGGGTGCTGAAGCACTCCCCCCAATATAATTTGGTCAAAGTATGTTTTCTCAATACCATAATTGCAATTGTTTCTACCATAAAAGTTTTGATCAGCCTGACTACCAGGTTTACTTAAACCTGAAGACAGTACTTTTAAGTAGAGCAGTCAATGAGATACTGCTATGAATTTGTTGAGAAGGCCATATGAGAATGAGTTCAGCTTCACGCTGATTTTGACATGCTCTTTTAAAGATAGTTCTTTAGACATCAGTATGACGGACGTTGTGCAGCATTTACAAAAGCTCAGCAAATGTCAACATTTACTTTTAGATTAAGTCAAGTTAGCACAACACTGCCTTGTAATATCAGCAAGCAATGCTACAAGTCTAAAGGTGAACATGCTTTTAGTGCAATGAGGGGTATGAAGATGTACTTGCAAAACACCATGAACAAGAATTGGCTTAACCATATCATGTCTATCAATGTGCACTCAGAAACGTTTGATAACATTGACCTGAAATCAGTTTTGAATGAATATATGGACACTTCTGACAGAAGAAAAATGTATTGCAAAATTGTAAAGACATCATTTTTAATAAAAACATCAGCAAAATATGATTCATATTTTTTGTTTTACTTTTCTTTTCATCTTTTGTCTGAGAATGTGGACGATTAGAACTGGACAGCATCTGGTCGTAAATTATCGAGTTGTTTGTGTCCACCAGCTATGCAGTTATTACAAACCAATTTGAAATTGCATTTTTGACCCAAAATTTATTCCATAGGCTAGGTGCAAAGAAATGGCTTAAGCTACATAATAATAGATCTTTTATGCAAAAAAATGGTCAGCAGACTTTTAGCAGAAACTTCAAGGCTTATAAAGGATGGGACACTTTACCATTTGTGAGATCAGAATAGCTCATTATTTATGTCAGAATGTGCATCAGAGGCTGTTTCCAAGAAATAGATTTTCAACAATTTTTCGCGCCCAACCATGGAGGGTGACATTTTCCCACTTCATCAATTTCCTAATGTAGCCCCCTCAATATTTCTGTCAAAATTATTAAAAATGAAAAAGCAGTGGTGGGTTGGTGTGAATTTTGATAATAAAGCAAGTGTCCCATTATTACATGAAGCACTGGATATACAAGATTTAGTACCAGCCACGAGACACTATAGGCTTTGTTGGGTAGGAAATGTGCATGGCCAGATCTCAGTGTATAGGGCAGCAAGGGTAAAGAGTACCCATGAACAAACTGGATCATCAAGTTATTGGTTGGTTAGTCAATTTATATAAATAAATAATCGGTTAATCAATTTGGTTAAATACATACAAATGGAGACTGAACATTGTTGTATTGTCTTCTAGCAATTACTGCCAGCATCATGCTTACTCCCAAATATGTTCTTCACTGTCCACCACTGTATCATACCTCTCAAATAAGCCATGACCTTCAAATTTGGGAGCACACAATGAGGAATGGTTAATTGCCAACTGCAAGCTACCATTTGGTAGCATATAATTTTCAGATTGTCACATTCAGGATTTCTACTTGTGTGACAATGCTCCCGGAGAATACCCTTCCATATGAAGCACTTTTGTGCAATGGATCATTTTGTTAACAAGTTAAGGGAATAAAATAAATAGAAAAGTGTTCTTCAGGCTTTCATGAACTGTGCACCCCTTGGAACTAAATATGGTAAACCAAAAATCTTCAAGAGTTGGCTCCAGGCATCTACAGTCTTACAAAATTGCCAACTGCATGATCTTGAGACCAAAGATTTCACTAAAAAGTTATTGTTTTTAACTTTACATGGAACATTTTGGAAACCAAGCAGAAAACTGTAGTCTTAAACTTGACCAAAAGCGCAACTGTGACTGGATGTGTTCTCAATTTTTTTGCAACTTGGCACATGACCAATCTGACATGACTAGGCTTGTAGTGTCTATAGACATAAAGTATATTTCTAATAACTAGACTAATAATGACATGAATGAACCATGTTATTTAGCTCTGATTATGATATCTACTTTCCCCTTACAAATGTCAAAACTATTTTATAATATATAAATAGTTATTATTGGATATATTGATTTTATGACAGAAGTAAACTATCCCTTAGATTTGTCTTCTCAAAAACAACTGTTGGCTTCAATTTCAAGTTGCAGTCTACCAGTGAACAATGTTGCAAATTGATGTCCAGTATCATATGACATAACACCTCCCACTGTTATAAATAAAAGCTACAGGAAGAAAAACTCTTCAAGAATCACAAAAATCCATAAAAACGTAAAATGCAACTTACAGCTGCAGACACTCCCATATCCTTCAAATCTGTCACAAAATTCCTTTCTTTGTGATACAGTATCATCATCATCCCACTTGCACATTTCTTTTTCTGGTAACAAATTTACAATGGCCTGCACAACAACAGGTGCTCCCCACTGAGTGGGAGTGGGACTTTTCTGATATGCCTCTGCAAACCACTTGTTTCTCTTTCCAGATATAAACGCCCAAGTTCCCCTCCAGCCAAGCTCATCTATAAATTTACTGCCAAACATTTTAATGCTACTTTTACCAGGCTTTCTTAGCCTAGCACTTGCCTCATCCTGGCAATAAAGAGAAACAAACATCAGAATACATATTGGTCTTTCTAATAGTTCTAACAGTTCTAATCAAATGCTTCCTGTAATCATCACTCTTAAAGTGGGCACCTGGTCCAAAAGTGCACTATGCTCCAGTATGTTCCACATACATAGGGTACAACCCTAGCCCCTTTCAAGGGGAGTGCATGGGGTAAAAAAGTATACAGGGAATTTAATGCTCCAGTATGTTCCATGTACATAGGATACCACCCTAGCCCTTTTCAAGGGGAGTGCATTGCGTAAAAACAGTATACAGGGTTTAAAGGATCTAATTGTAGAATCCAGGGAGTAGATAGGCATGACTTTGTTAGCCACCTGCTTACTGGTTTGAGGAAAGGCAGGAATATGTACAGGGGCAAGGTACTGTGGCTGTGCATGGGCATACACACATAATATCCAGTGCTGGATCAGTATAAGAGTGTGAAAAAATCTTATTGGCAGGAAGAGACAAAAAAAACTTTGCACCTAAAATAGAACTTCGCAAGGGATATAAGGAAAGCTGAAGGGGAGGACTTTCAGGTCACAATGTTTTGCAAATGACATAATTATGGTAATGCAAAAAGAAAAATACTAGAGAATAACTAAAATAACATTTTACTGACTTAACACTCACCTCCTGTAAAGCAAATGGCAAGTCTCAAGTGAAAATGAATCATAAATAGTCTTCAGATAAAAAACACAGATTTCTTTCAAAGATTAAGTAGGAAAAAAGATGAACACTGTCAAGGGGAGGAAAAGTAGGTCTTAACTTAAAGGCACGGTATGTTTTGCACACATTTCAGTATTAACAAGCAAATGTATGCAGAATAACAGTGTCACTTGCTGGCAAAGAGATAATGACATCATTGTAATTAGAGATAATTCCATCACAATAACTCGAAATTTATTCTAGAGAATTTCAGCAACCATCTGGAGACTCTGAGTGACATCCTTTATTGCATTCTTAATGTATTTGGATTTCCTCCACCATTTAAGCCCCAAATCTGTGCCAGAAATTTTTGCCTATCTCCTAGCTTTGAAAAGTAACTATAGAATTTTACTACAATTTAGTAGATGTGCTGTAAGTAGTGTACGGATGTTAACAAATGTATATGTTGTAAGCAGTTGTGTTCTACCTTCATTCCAGGCCATACTTGTGACCAGGATCTGTCAAATCTGTAAATTTAGCAGTGTAAAGCCTCAGCAAGATCTACGGATGGCCAAACAGTTATTATGTATCACTTTTTAGATTGTCGACAGTTTCACTGACTACCAGAATCACCTAATCTTTATGAAAGCCAAATGGTTCTAACTTCAACAGTGTTGTGTAACAGTTAATGTATTCATATATAAAAGAACTTTTGAATTCCAAAATGAAGGCTTAATAAATTGGTGACCCACCCATCACATCTTTATGACACTAAATCACTGGATGTGTTGCTGCAACTTGTACCATGTTAATACAATCCTGCTCAAGTTCTTCACCAAATTGCAGTGATAGTTCACTGGTGTAGTTCAGCCAAATGTTCACTATACACATCACAGACCAGAACAAGTCTTAATCTTTGCTCAGGCATTGCGCTTTTCAATGATTTTACCACTACTGAAGCAAAGTGATATGAGTATCAACCAAAGGGGTCATTTCACTTGTCAAACAATTTTCCTCGTCTCTTGAAAAATACAATTAAAAGGACTACAAAATCCTCTATGTCAAAAAAAACCCCTTTAACATTCTCCTTAAGAAATTTAACACTTGTTCCCTCTGTGGTAAACACATAAGATTACTAGTTCTTTCAAAAACTTCATAAAGTAATGGTGTATCCTGCATGTGTGTGTCCTTAATCAATGCCATGACCACATATACAGATACACAATTATGCATACTGGTTTCCAAGGATACATTCTTTGATACCAACAGTTCATTCCATTGTACGTTACTTACAGTACATCATAAATGTAATATGTATATTAGTGACACACCAACATCCTTTGAAGATTATGTTATATGCCACGGTCAACCAGGTCATCAGGTTACAAGATGTTTTCTGTGGAGGCCATGTCTAGCCTAATGTCCAAAACATTTTCAGTTTACTGATTTACATTTCTGAGCAACATCAATGTTTACCCTCCAAGAGGGGGCATATGATTTTAGGGGACATACTCCCTGTATCAAAAATTGAGTGTGTCCCCTCCCAGAACTGATTAATGCCCATAAGCTTATCAATAAAAAAAATATATTTTATTGTTGACTTACCTTCACCATGAATACAACTATCCGTCCCTCTTGTAAAATATTAAGGAAAAGTATCATTGATTCATCTTCCTTTGGTATATATGTATCAAATATACGTGTTGCCATAACTGACCCAGTGACTTCATTGAGGACAACAACATGCATGCCTCTCCCTGAATCATCTGTTGCAGAATTTTCATAGACTCTTAATCCATCTATTGATACATAAACAAGTTCTTTACTTGATCTTGCTTCAATTTTGATTCTTTTTGAAAATGTTATTCCTAAAGTGTGAGACATTGATCAAAATGTACATTGTTATGATAATGAGACATGAAAAATAAATGTATAAATAAGTATATGTACCAATAAATCAAAATATGTTATTAATTTAATCAAAGTATAAACCATATATACATAAACGTTAAGGTGATAAAAAACTTAACTTTGGAAAATTGATGTATAAGTACAGGCACATGATTCTTTTAAATGAGTAAAATGGGTGAAAGTGGAAAAGTTTTCATTGGCAATTACTACCAGTATCCATTTATAATCAGGGACTGATTCTGAAACAAAGCTCTCCTTCAGCATTACCATGCATACCAACTACTTTTGATCTAAATCATGCAAACCTTCCATTTACGACCTGGTCACTTGGCCGGACTTTTCATCTGACTGTTAAATCTACAACAGTCTAGTGAAAAATCCAATCATTTGGCTGCATTATATAGTGAGCTACATGGGCATTAAACCTTGTCAAATATAGAGTGTTGTAGGGTGGATTTTGCTTCTGAGCAAAATTTTAAAGGAATCATTTTGTTCTCTCACTTGTATACTGTACTCGAAAAAATCAGTCATCTGGCCAGCTTGTGGAGTCACTTGACTTTTGTCGAGTGCACACAAGCACACTTCAGCATCTTTTAATCAAAGGCCTTCTTCTTTATCATATATTGTGCATCATGACAACCTGGACAGTTAAGATTCACCTTTACTTCTAACCTTCTGATAATGTTCGATGAAGAATAATTTTCAATAAAACCCACAGTCTGCATACAGATGTGGGCTGCACCAAAACTTCAAGACTACTGTATGGTCCAGTGCAAAGATTGATATTCCTATGATTAAAGCTCTTTTTCTTTAAAAAGTTTTTTTTTCTTTTAAAAATAGTACATGTTAGTCACATAATCTCAGTTACCTAATAAACTGAGGCTCCAAGTTGATGGAGAGGTGCAGACTTTCTAAAGTTTAACAGAGGAAGGGGCTTAATTACTACTAAGGGGTCCTGATTTTTAAAGTTATCAAAACACTACGCATCTAAAACCTCACACACTGCAACTTGCACACTTGATTAAAAGTTATGATGCAAATAAAATGCACCTTTCTACAGTAATACTTTGGTGCTTTTGATGAATCAATTACATATATTTAATGAAAGGGAGTGAAAAGTCTCATACGGTACCTTACTAACATCACATAACAATAAATGGTAGGGATCTGCTAAAGGATTTGAGGCTTAAAACATCTAAAATAAATACAGTCCTCACTCAATAGGCACCTACAGTTATTAAATAAAGTTGTAAGACTTTTCCCAAATAGCATTGAAAAATAACAAAAAAAGTTTCAAGAAAAATGAGATACTACATTTAAAAGAAATGTAAGTCCAAGGCGATATGAAAATCATAGTTCAAAATTTATGTTCCCTGCAGTGTGAAAAAAATCAAAAGGGACCCAAACTGATTAATTTTAATTTTTCTCCCTTCTTCTCCACACCATGGCTTATTGGGATACCGTAATTATCAAATACTAATAGCCTATAGCTGAAGGCACCTTATTGCAGTGACTGCCCTCTACTTCACACAGTTTCTGTTTTTCTATTATAGCATGCATATCTCTAACATTGAATTTTGTAATATGAAATCCTCCTTACATTCTTTACTGACAAAAATGCAAGTTTATTGTTTAAGAATATGAATAAATCAGCAGTCCTGCATTGTAGAGGCTATTGGAGCTTAACATCAGCATCTGTGTCACTTTATTCACTTTCTCTAGAAGTGTATGTGCGAAGTACCATTTCTGACTATTCAGACAGTTACTTTCTATTACAAGTACTAAAATTTTGGCTATAAACAATGCATTTCCATATGTCAATATATTTATACAGATACTCCTAACTGAACTTGAACCACCCTAAACCTACAAGATAAGAAATAGAAAGACTTATTACCTATGCAATCATGAATCAAGTTGTTTTACTTTGGAAAAGCACTTGGAATTCTGGACAGACTGTGTTAAGTAACCAAGCAGTCCGCTATTTCAAGATGGCCAAACATATTTTGGGGCTCTTACTCTGGTTTCATTGATTTCGATGATCATAAAATGAGGGTTGAGGAATAACCTACATTTTCATAATACAGAGGAGTGTATCCAGCCTAGATATCAGTAGTTTGGGCACTTCCAAAAGAAAGAAAATATGAAAATACTTGGCATAGTAAATTAAGCAATGTTGATGGAAGGTTGGCCAGAGTGTGACCAAAGAAGACAGGCTAGAACAAGAAAGGAATATGGGTAAGGAACTATCAAAGGATATGATAGCTTGAAGAGTCTGTCATTAAACCACCCCAAACACAATGCCTCAAGCAAGGAAAATAGAGGTTAGTCTATGTATATGCATGATAATGATGATATTCACACAAAAAATTGGGGCATTACTACACATATAAGCCTACACATGGGGGGGGGCTATTTGAGAGGGTGTATATTTGGTGGCAGATGTTTGAATGTTTGAGTTACTGCACCCAGTCTTACCATTATGTGCATAATATTATTGGCCTCAATTGCCAGGGGTTTATCTACATTCACTAAAGATCATCAAAATAAAACCACTGTTGATATCTTTGTATTCATGTAAATTTTTTATTTTTTATTTCTTGGCCATTCTCCTCATATGTCTGTGCAAGCTATAGATTATACAAGTTCTTTCTTTTCTCTTTTGGTGATAATTAGGATTATACCACGGCTTGCCACTGGTGCAAATAAGAGTCCTTGCCAAGTTGCGGTTGAAATTATCCAGTTCTCTACACAAAAGGATTCCTGAAATTTGAGTCACACACTACCTTAGAGGTAGGCTAACAAAGGGATTTACAAATTAAGCACCCACTTTATTCCTTTATTGTGTCAACTTATAGTCAGTATTGACCACGTAACTGGATATACCTGAATGTGAAATGCCACTTGCGGTTACGTACAGTGCCAAGAATGTTAGCGCTGTCAGGAAAAGTGTATAAAGGGAGCATCAAAGAGCCGCTAACTTCTTAAACCAAGGCCGACAAGATCATGTTATTCCTGACAACCCCCTTACCATCTATTCCAATAAACTTTAACGGAATAAGATTACCTGCCGCGTATCACCAAGCACAAAACTCTACAATGTCAATGGTTGTTCTGTATCTAACACAATCTATACAGGGCCCTACATGCCTAGCCTACAGGTAAATGTTGCAGGAAAATCTTATCAATGCTTCAGTCCTGTAACATAACAAAAATTATGGTAAGCGCGTCTAACTTCAATATCTCTTTATTCTCACCTGGATCGTGAACCACATCCTTTTTCTCAAGTATTAGATCTTTTTCAATATCTAGTTCTATGCCATCATTTGCACCTTCATTCTTCCCATACGATTTCCGCAGTCGTTTTGAATTATCGATTATAAATATTATGTTAAAAATCACTGTTACACAAAGTACCAAAATCAATGTGCCTTGAAGCAACCTTCCAAGAAGACCTCTTTTCCTTACGCGAATTTGTCTCGCACAACAACACGGTATTTTCACTAAGAAAGGGCTTGCATTTTTTAACAATTCTGCCATCTCGACTGTTGTGTAGTCCTGGGGGCCTTTCCCGCAATGGCAAAGGGCTTGTTTCTCCCCCTCCTGTACGTGTCTACGACGAATATTGGTATTAAGTATTCCTGGACTATTCAAAAGATTGAATCGTCCGAGCACTTGATGAAGAGAAGAATCGCCGTGGTCAAAGCTCGTAAAACAAATCCTGGAATATGTCCGGTCAGAAATTAAATGCCTCGCTTTTCCTAGTCGTTAACTAAGTTCTATCAGACATTGAACATTATTAAGTGATATTCCTCTGAATCCTTGACTTGGACCAGTCGTGATGATGTAAACGGGGTCACCGCCAGTTGCAGAATATGTGGCCATTTTGGATGAAGGAAAAATATGCCTCAACACCAAAGGGAGTACGTCGACGCGTCGCAACTAAGAACACGTAGCGATGGCATAACTTCTCCACAATCGTGACCCTTCTATCAAGTTTTCTGATGGTTAGAGTTGAGAGGCGATCATTCAGGCCGTAACTGAAATCATGACAGCGTAAACTTCTCGGCGTTTCAAATCGAGATTGCCACGAAATCAGTGAATCGCATTTTTGAGAATTACTTTCAGGAACCTTAGCAACTTCGTAGAACCACAGGGAGATGTCAACAGAGAAACAATGATTACAGACCCGCATGTCTTCATTGTATCAAAGATCTTCAAAATATCTGATTGTATTATACATCTGCAGTGACTTATTTGTATAATTTTTTTCTTTAAAATATTAAACCTTCTTAATTCCTTTCTTTTTCGAGCGTAATCAATCGATTTGGCTAGGACAAGATGCCATATCTTCCAATGGTGAGGTGTACTCGTTCTTTACTATACGATATGTATCAATGCAGGCACTGCACTAAAGCTCAATAGGGCTACATTCCGACCAAATTGTCTTCTCCATTTCAATCCTGGCCCTGTAAACCAGCTCTAGCGATGCATCGTTCCTAACATTTTACGTTGTCAACCCCCACCCCTCTTCGAAAGGTCTGCAGTCCCAGGCTGCTCAATTGTTAAAGTATGCATTTCAATTGTCCATACGTTACGTCACAGTTATGGAAGTTGAGTTTGATGAGTTGATGAGATGAGTTTCATAATTCCTCGTTATGTAGGGAGAGATTTGCGGTTCAATGGATGTATATACAACGAAAAACTGATACTTAACTGTCCATGGGCTTACTGGAAAGAGTAGGTGCGTCGTGACTTTTTGCCTCAAACTCACTAAAACGTTGTTCTTTACACCAACCATAATCTGTTTGAATAGATATTAGAGAAATAACAATAGGGATTCGAACCCGTGACTCACGCATTCGCAGCGTGGTCTCTACGTGAGCTACGTGGTGTACCGTTTGTGGCATAACTTTTTATTTCTCTCAGAGTAGTATCTGTTCAAACTTATCATTTCAAATCCTCTCATTTCAAAAACTGTTTGCAACCATCATTTCTGTAATAACATCTCGATCATTATCACCTTCGTCAGAGTTGTGGTAAAATTTAACTCTAGCAGAAATCCCGGTATTTTGATAAAGCTGGTAAGGATGTTAGCTGGTAGCTACTTAGGAGGCTCCTAGACAACTTAGATCAGTAGGCAAGGAGCTGATCTGGAAGTAGAGGGGGTAATGGTTCGAGTCCAATCCCAACATCCTCCTCCTCGTCGTCATCATCATTATCGTCCTACTTGTTCTCGTTGTCATTGTCGTCGCTCTTCTTCTCCTTCTTGTCTTTCTCCTTCCCCTCCTCCTCCTCGTTCTCGTTGTCATTGTCGTCGCTCTTCTTCTCCTTCTCCTCCTCCTCCTCGTTATCATCCTCGTTGTTTTCCTGGTCATCGTCATCATAGTCATAATATTCATTTTCTGTCCGTTGACCCTAGATACGAAAGAACAAATATTTCAAGTTGCAAAGGCTCCTTTATTTCATATGACGCAGAAGTTTACGTAGTTGTAAAATTTAGGTGGTTATCAGCATCTCTAAAATTGGTCTAAAATTTATGCACTACTCTTTGCATGGACGTGTCTCAAATTGAATAATCTGTGGAAGCTGATGTGTAAGATAATTTAAACATGTTTCGAGGAGCAGAACTTTCATCGTCATTGTCACCATACTTAGTGTTGATGACCCCCACATCCCCATCCAGGGGAGTACTAAAGAAAATACGGCATAAAGTGGACAAAGCCGAGTGCGTGTAATCAGAACAACACGTGTTGCCCCCCTAAACAGTGCAACAACCTATGTAAAACCGGATGGCCAAGCAAGGCCAAAAGTCAGAACACTAAAAATTCAAGGCAATTACAGCATTACTTCTAATTATCGCTTCCTTTAAATTAACGTCTCATTCTAATTAACTCTTCAAATATGCGAAGCGCTTTCTTGAAGATCGTCATCTAAATCCTCCCTCTTCTCATCACCAGGCTATGAAATAATTTTCTTATGCTGCATACCTTCTGATTAGTGATGTACCTTTAACCGTTCCAGAATTCAAATGGAGGGCCGTCCAAGGCCAGAAGGGGCCCAGGGTGAAAAAGCAAGGATTTCCACTGACGTGCGGCGGCGGATTTCCGCTGACGTATGGCGGCGGATTTCCGCCGACGCCGGGGACACGGAATGATGATTTCTCTTATTGTCGCCTTTGCTCAAATGGCAAAGCAGCAAGCTTACTTTGTTCTATACAGATCATCCTATTTTTTCTTTCTAAGTTGATAATCGTGGGTACATTTTAAAGTTGCCTTCCTAAGAGCTTGTGGTCGTGTGGTCAGACAGCGTCCTTTGTAAACCAACGAACAGGGTTCCTCCACAGAGTTTTCAAGCTTGACAAAATCTATTTGCCACAATTACGAGGGCTACTGAGTTTGGAAGAAGGGAGGCATAGAAGCCAGTAAGATGGATAGTGCTTGTGTTTAAATGGGCAAGCCTGGTCACAGTGATGTCACACTGAATGTGCTTTATGAATATGAAATGGGTACAAGTGGAAGTAATCTACTAGGCCACGTTAATTGTATTTCGTTTAGAACATCGCTATGTTGATCGAACAATTTCTGGAGGGAGTGGGAGGGGGGGTGGGGCTAAATTGAGTTCCTTCCATATAACGCTCGAACTTTGTTTTAAAGAATAATACGCCAAGAAAGAAATTTTATTTCAGGGCACTGACTGGTCATAACAACATCAATCTGGACGTTAGAATTCTGA
This sequence comes from Carybdea cf. marsupialis auct. non (Linnaeus, 1758), assembly GCA_010016065.2. Taxonomy (NCBI): domain Eukaryota; kingdom Metazoa; phylum Cnidaria; class Cubozoa; order Carybdeida; family Carybdeidae; genus Carybdea; species Carybdea cf. marsupialis auct. non (Linnaeus, 1758). Next base: position 18,114 of record JAAAKL020003677.1, read on the forward strand.
TTGGCTACTTCGAAACACAATTGGACATCAATTTCATTACTTCCTTATCGTGTTCTATTCTGACGATCTTGTACTCTGAGGAGTGTCAGATGTTTTTAAGCACAAAGATGGTCGCGCTAGTTTGGGCAATTGTAAGATTCAAAACTACCGCTTACTATGCTATGTTCAATATAGAAGAAGGAAGGAGCAAGAGCCTTTAAAAGCAGAAAATACTCATTGTCATTTTCTTCAACGTTCAACATAAGAACATTTATACAACTGAACGCAGTGCATTCAAATTATAACAAGTTCTTTTTACAACTTAAGTACTCGGACAACTTAAGTACCGGACGTTTACTAGTAAACGTGGTAGTCTTGGCCACCAAATAGTTTCATTAGTATACTACTGCGGTCACTTATACACTGGCACGCTATATGACTATTGATGTGCTATAGAAACCTCATTTCTTTACAAAAGAGAGGTTATACAGGGTTCTAGTATCCAACAAAAATGGCACTTTTGCAGACGGTTATTTCCTTTGCGGTCAGGTTCTATTCATGTGAAATCTCCATATCTGAAAATCAGAAGCACAATTTAATGAGAAGGCCAACAAAGCTATGAACTTTTTGTTATTACAATCCCATCCAAGACGTTTTAAGCCTGTTTAATCTTTATTTACACTATCTTAAATGTTCAAGGCAAGCTTTACGAAATTGTTGATTTCTGGATATCATTTAAGCACAGCACATAAGGTTCTCCTTTTTGTAGCAAACTGTTTCATGTTCTGTTCATTGATAGGTAACATAGCAACTGTTTGAAATGTTTGTTGCCTAATATATACCAATAGAATTCTTTGTTACAAATCGTTTGGAGATTTTCTGAATAACACTTACGTGTCTTCTCTTTACAGGCCTCTTTTCTTCTGATAAAATGTAGGAAAACTTCTCGCTCATTGATTGTCTTTGGAACATCCGTTTGAAGCCTATGCGGAGGGAAAGTAATGACGTCACAAATTAATAGATTTTGAAATGTAAGATTTGACTTAAGACATCTGACCCTGGAATAGGCTGTTTCACAAAATACCAGACCTGTAATACCGATAGTGTATAAACTAGATGAAAACTCTGTTGATATTCCTTGTAACCTAACGTTGCGATCCACCATCCAATAATAAGGTTAAATAGAGAGATATAAAAACTTTGAAACCTGATATCTCGGTGTTGGGAAAGGGCAACATTCTCACACTTTCCCTCCGCATTAAATTGCAAACTATCAAAAAAGAACAAAGAATATTTTTGAATCAAACGCAGAACAGAGCTCCAAATTCCTGTAACTTTCTCAGCTACGGAGAATATGCAACGTCAGTCAAATGCTTAGGGCCTAATAATGTCTTTGAAAATTATTTCACTGAAAGAAGTAGTCGGATTACCCTTAATTCACACAATAATCAAGGCATTTTCTATTTATTCTTGTACGCATCTAGAAGGAGTTACCTTCTACACCCGCAGTGCAAGACTTCCTCCCTTTAAATTTTGGCCAGAAACTGTGATCTTGATGTAGGTTACTCAAAACTGCCTTGAATTGATTCCCAGCCATTTTGCAACAAGAGTTTTGCAACTAATTCCAGCTGCTTTTAACACAATGACATTTTATGAATAAAAAGAAGGTGAAATGTTTCCCTGGGGCTCCACTCTCTTGAGGTAGAGGCTGCAATACACGCAAAACACTTATGACAACGCTACAAATGCAGAATGTGCAAACACTGCAGGGCCAATGCCAGTGATGAAATTTATTTGTCAGGGGCAGGGGGAGGCATGCCATAATAAAAGAAGGTAAGCTATGAAAGAAGTAAATGTGCGTTAAATACTTTGACATTGACAGAACAGAGATAGGTTACTTTTGAATTACTCTTGCTCATTTATCGACAACGGAAGCCGGAAGCATTCACAGCGTTATCATATCGTCAGAATAACGTTAGGGAACTGACTCTTGTATCTTTTTATCTGGAATATTTAAAACTCGGGGGGGGGGGGCTGTCCCCGGT
>JAAAKL020003678.1:0-22532 GCA_010016065.2 Carybdea cf. marsupialis auct. non (Linnaeus, 1758)
GCGGGACCGGTCGGCCGCGGGAGCGGGGGACGGGGGCGGGGGGGCGTGGGGTGGGGGGGGGGGGGGGGGGGGCATCCGTTTTGGCCGCACGCACTATGTTTCCAAAGTTTTGTTACATGTGTATCAAATGGATCGATTCTCGTTCCTATAAACAATGGCGAGAACGGGAAAGTATTTAGCGACTTAACTGTTCTTGAAGCTTTTACCAAGTACGTCTGCTTACTGGATCGCACTGTTACACTCCCATATATTGTTAAGTTGAACGTACTGGATGTTCGCGAATGACTTCATTAGACAACAAACTGATCCCTTTTCAAGTAGTTATAGTATAGTTTTTCTTATGGAATATGCCATGCCAAGAAACGCACGAAATCGATTGGTTTCAGTGTTCGGCTAAGGTCACATGCGCCAGCACCAAAACATGATCGCATGTTTTTCCAGCAGTGCCAGACGATACATCTATGTATAACAATGGATTAAAAACCTATCGAAGATATGCATTTGTCAAATGCAAAGTTAGATGGCTTTTTCTTAAACTTGTTGAAACGAGTTTTTTGTTTACCTCTTGACGCACATTGATTGTACCATCCATACTTATTAGTTCGTACGTGATACAGTTTTAGTTAAAGAAAAGTTGCTATTGCAGAGCAAAATATAACCTGTACTAACGTACAACAGAGAACTTAGTATTTTCTTTAGTGGGAGTTTAAATTTAAATTGCAGGTAGTTATTACTCTTGAGTATTACTCTCATTACTCTTATTATTACTGTTATTATTATTATTACTCTTATTATTACTCTTATAGTTGTTACTCTTGAGTATTTTCTGTGTCTTGTAGAAAGAGCACTTCTCAGATCTTGATCTGAGTCATTACCATTCGGAGCTTGGTGTTACGCCTGCTTTTCTTAGGCAACATGTGGTCTGCTTTGAGAATAATTATTCCCAAACAGTAAATGATGGACAGGTAAGGCTGATCCTAGTTTATCAATATCGGGGAAATACTGAATGTCATACGTACGAAGGAAAGGTATAGATCTTTCATATCATAGATTTGATTTCCCCCGCCTCCTCTGTTCCCTTAGGTGATTATTACATTACTACGGTGTGGCTTGGTGTTGGTCATTACTAGCAAATAGAAAACTTCGCCTGTTACACCACGTAGAATGTTGTCACAACCATATATGTGATAACACAGTCAGTTGCACCGAGTTAGTTTAGTTTACAAATTGCAGGAGCGTGTCTACGAACCGCCACCGTCATTGTTTATGAAATAACTAGAAATGTTTGCTAGTGATGATCATAGGACCCTGATAATTAAGGTTACTAACCATAATGTTATTAGTAAGACAGTCTTCCCATGTTTGTTGCGAGTTAGCTCAGTAAGTATGGAGCTGGTCTAGCAAGCAGCCATCAGTCGCCATGATGATGATGCTACTTTGAATCCAGCAAGAAAATGGCCACCTAGAATTGCCTAAGGAATGATAAAGGTAGCGGGGGAAAGATAAAGGTGGCGAGGGAAGGATATATAGGTGGCAAGAAAAGAGCAATGGTGGCGAGGAAAGTAAATGGTTACCCGACATCACCAAATCGTTGCTCAGGACAATTGATTCTCTTCTCTACGCTATCACAACCTCTGCGCTCAGTAATGGAGTATGGGACAACCTTTGCCTTATGGTGGTAGCATGGCCTATGCATGTAGGATATATTTTCATCATCTCGCACACAAATAGTTTGTTTCTTAAATTACAATGTACTCTTCGTTACTCAATTTACACATACAGTAAGGTTTATCCATAACCCAAAGTCTTTCTATTATTATTATTATTATTATTATAAAAGACCTTTTAGTGAGAGGAAATTATTTATGAAAAAGGGTTGACAATGTTTACTATTCTTCTGTTCTTAAGTAATGATTATTATTCTGTCCGTTGCATTTAACGTGGACAGTGTTTTAAGGCATCATTAAAACCAAAGCAATCAGAACTGAAAGAACTAATTCTTTGTATCATTAATGCAGCTGCAGTAAGGTTATGATGGGAACTTGTTCTGAAATTCTAGTTTAGGTATTGTCGTTATGGCGAATTTTTATTGTTACGTTTATTAGGTGCTGGCTAAAACGTTGCTTGCCGTGTTTAAACAATACGTGTTTAATCGATTTATTTCCACAGATCACGGGAAAGAAACGGAAATACGACCAGGAAGATGGTATGTGACATTTTTCATAGCTGCTAATACTCTTAACGTCATTCTTTATTTTACGAAAGCAGCTGTATGTCGGGACGTAACTTTATTGTGACCTTGAGTTATTATTAATATTTTTTTCCTTCTGTGTTTAATTATTCTACACTTTGTTGTAAAGGTTTATAATTCTTAGGTAATCAGTGTTATCCCTGGGTTTAATAATGAGCGTAGCGGTCCAGAGGCTACTTCAGCCGAGCAAAGGTCAACACGCGTCAAGTCGCAGTTCTAGAGAAACATTTCTATGTTCCACTCCTATGAAAACTAGTCAACTAACTAACTGAAAATCAGTAATGCAAATCTTGAAATGCTCGCACGACAGTCCAAGCCCAACGAGAATAAATTTCTTGTGATTTCACCACATGCCAGGAGGCAACTGCTTAGGAAAGGCAAAAGAAGAGCTGGCAGTTGCCACGTTTTGCAGGCGTTAAAGTTTTCTTTGCTAATCATGGGTATATTTTTCATAGACCAAACACCGACGCGAAAGTAAATGAAAACTAGAGAACTAATCCTTTCTTACTAGAAAAAATATCATCAGTATTCACTTACAATTTTTCCTAGAACAGTAGAACGTACATAAATGAGTTTGTAAAAGGCGCATCCAACTTTTATCTAACCCGACGTTTGTTTGCTTCCTTTTTCGATGTGTCATTGGATGCACCGTTATCGTTTTGTACCATGGGAACGCGTTCGCCTTGGTCGCCTTGTATATATGTAAATTTATGAGATTCCAAGACTATCAGTGGCAGATTGTTGAGAAAGTCAAAAAGCGATTTCGTTTCATTTCTGACCGGAACTGGTAGGGAAGAACTGCTACACACGAATTTGTAGAAGGAGATGTATCGCCTGGTTTCCACTGCCGTTATCAACAAAGCGAGCCTTAATTTCTTTTTGCGATTTCAGAGAACTTCTCCAGGCTATCTCACTGGGTTTTGGTCAGGGTTTAAATTTGACATTAACCAATGAAAACGAAGATCTATTTTACGTCCTCTGAACGGTTCGAATAGAATTATATGTTGATCATTACGTCCCGTAAAATCCTTATATTTTGACATGTCGCAAAAGGAAACTAATTTTTAACTTGTAGTGGAGTGTACATTTCGCACAGAAAGGCTTGTAATTAGATTATCAATGTCATCCTCAGGACAAACAGCGTGTTAATCAATTACGCAATGTTGCAAAATCTAAAGGCAATAAATTACTGTATCAGTAATAACGAGATCAGATGCTAGCACTTTAAAGACAACCAGTCTATTGGTTGGCCAGAGCTTGTTTATTTTTTTAAATGTGATTTTACGGTCTGTAAATGTAGCCTGCTTGTTGTAGTTTACTAAGAAAAGCAAGCAAATTGGAGGCTAATTCTGGGTAGCGGTAAAGAACTTGGTGTTGCGGCAAAAAATTTTCGCATAGCGGCGTCCACACATAAACAATTCTGGGAGAAAACTGGTATTAGAAGCTGTTATTTGTATTGATCAAGAATGCAAAGCTTTGAAAGTTGATGACAAAATTCCGATAGTAGCTGCAAGTTTATATATGCCAAACCTTTACAATAGTGAAATGCTAGGGAAATATTTTTATTATTACGCGTAAAACAACTTTGCATCTGGTAAGAAAAAATACAAGTACGTCAATTGAAATCCACATATCGAAGAATTTACTTATGTTACCATGAGTACTTACATTTCACATGGACGTTAAGATTTACATTTGCGCTTGTTAGTTGTATCAGATGTGAATCAGACAAGGTATAATCTTACTTTGAAGGGCAAGTGGGATGTAAAAATAGAACGTTTTGAGATGCACAACATTCACAAACAAAAAGAATGGAAGGTGATCTTTATCAGATACCACCTTTTTCATTGACCGTGGAAGCAAAGCAAGACTAAGGCACACAACTTTGCAAACAAGATATGCATTTGGGATTCTTATTTATTTGCGATAATTGGTGTAATGATTTGGCGGTTTCTGGGTCTGAGGCTTATGTTTGAGATGACTATTAACATTGTATATGTTTTACACGTTTTGATTGAAACCTTAAACTTGGTCTTTCATGTTGGCTCCTTCTAGTCGCCTGCCACTCGCCTGTCATTCCATGCAATAAGGTGAGTTGTCAGTTGTTACCGTACTGCCCATGCCTTTTCGTTTTTGGAGTTGGTTTGAAGGCAGCTACAGCATGATTGATGTAGGCCAGCCATTGTAAAATAGATGCGGTAAAAATTTATGCGCCGTTGAAAAGTTATATTAAGTTACATTTTCATAATGGAGCATTCTTTAAAGATAGATTGTGGTGATTCTTCTCCCCTCGTACATTGATACCCTTCATTAATTATGTAAGTCTAACTTGTATTGCAAGTTAACGCAGGTGAAACAGGGCAGACACCAAGGTTGCTCTTGCTGAACGACTCGGGCGCTTCTCGAAGAACATAGATCAGCATCAACGCTTTTATTAGGAATTTTACACCGCAACTTCCAGGCGTTGATGTTCCCGTGGCACCATCCATTCTACACTACAAGATAAATGATATGGAAATGTTAAGGGGCATAAAAGGCGAACTCTATAACGTCAATAGAGCTACCTGGGTCAGCACTTCTGGAAGCCCTTGGGATCTTTTAATCCTCTTGGAATCTTATTTTGATTCCAGGAAACTCAGAAAATTGCTAAGCATGATCTTTGTGAATATGGAGTTTCAGAAAATGGCCTCCTGGAATTTCTTATCACAGTAAATGAATAGTGTAGTGGAGGGAGACTATCATCCCTGTTGTTAACGTAATGTTAACTTCTGACGTCTAGTGCATCTTAAAGAGAAATTGCTTGTGATGATCGTTGTTTTGTTTTGTTTTGTTTTGTTTGCTAAAAGTTCTGCTGCAAATCATTGAATTCTTTAGGAATAGACTTCTTAAAAAGGGAGCACTCAAATACATGAGCTTTTCGTCACCTCATTGTACCTTAATGCAGGATGATGTAATTTGTTCGTCATGGAGTACATTGTTTTACTAGGCTCAAACGATATCTATAAGGCATGTCAAACATTCGTCATTTTACTTTAAACTCCTTTTGAACTACTTTTTATATTTCCTCATTTAATCTGTTGCTTTTTTTCATTTAGAAATTAGTGACTCTTATTGACGTCCTTAAAGAGGAAATCAGGCTCATGATAGAGACATGCTCAAAAGTGAGTAGGCTCTTGCGAGAAATTCTTCCCACTCTCGTACTCTTCCTGTTCAGAAATTATTGTAACTTAAGTTAGATCCTAGTTGATTTAGTAATTTTGAAATACATATGGCATAGTTGGGATGAAAAAAGCAAGTTGTTAGTTAGTCCCTTCAAATTAAAAAAAAAAGGCTCTCCATGTTGTTCGCATCGTTATTTTAAGGGGGAGAAGCTATTTTCTGAAGAACCTACTGAATCTGTGAAGCTGAAACGAGAGCTTTTTCATTTTTCTCTCGAGAAGATCTTTGGCATAAATTTTCATAACCTCTGCAGGCAGCGTGCATGTATCATTATTAAAAAAGAGCTTCGGAGATGGACACGGGCCAACCAGGTTCCAGCCTGTCACGAAAATGCTACTCCATGAAATGATGGTGCAACCTCAAATTCGACATTAATGAGCAGTCTGCTTTAAGGTTTCAATCAGACTCGCCAACTGCTCGCAGAAAAGCTTGGTAAAATCGTAGCTACAACAAAATTTAGAAAACCTTTGCATTGTTTCTTAGACTATTATGTTCGTTGTTGAAGCCTGTTCGGGCTCTTTTTAACATAGACACATTATGAAACCTGGTACTCACAACCCACAAAGCGGTCAATGACTTTTCAAGTATTTTGAACTGTCATTAGGAGCAGATGCGTAGGTACTAGGTGAACATTATCATTGTAGCCATATTGTGCGCTGAAAAAGAATTCCAAGGAATCATTGAAATGTTAGTCGTAATATACGAGTCCCTGAGACCTTATAAGACCTCTCTCTTTTTTTTATAAATACTTTTAAATGTCGACACGTCCAGGCTGTCCCATTTTTCATAGGTAGATATAGCTCATATATAACAGCCATTCTTGTTTTTCTGATTTAATTTCTGTTTAATAAAGGTTCAAATGTGGATTCAGCTTTTGATACCAAGAATTGAAGATGGTAATAACTTTGGTGTTTCTATACAGGTAGGTGAACTGTTGATTACTTAGGCCCTGCTCACATACATACGCTTGAGTAAATCTATGGAAAGGTCTTTTGCACATCGTTTCATTGAACAATGATATACTAGTAAATCCATAATTTGCTGTGTATATTATCTGTACTTCATAACTAGAAGAAATAGGAGGAAGCGGATTTCATTCTGTCGAAACTTTTCGATCGATACCACAATGGTATTGATACTACTTTGAAACGTATTTTTGACAGACTTTAGTTACAGAATAGCGCAAGGTTTAAAGAAATAATGTCATGCAATTATAAACAGGTCAATTGGGCAACAGCATAATACCCAGAAGATAGTGAAAACATACAATTTATTGGGAACTCATTAAGGTAAGCATATATAATTGAAAGCACAGTGTTAATGACTACATATAGTGTGAAGTTGCAATAGACAATAGGGTAACAACAGAAAACATCTGAGACAAGGTAACGTAATTAGTAAAGAAGAAGAAGAGAAAATGAAATATAGAAGATAAGGTATCCTTTTGCCGACTCAAGTGGCGGACTAAAGTGATAATAAGAGAGCTCGTGGTGGCCGATGATGAGTCATCAATTTCATAAAGTGTAGTCTTCCTGCATAGTTTACTGGATCAGTTCACCACAGCGTGCACTGTATTTAAAGAGGGTGCAATTCGGAAGTATTGACTGCCTATGGCGAGAAGATGATGTCATGAGATAGCATTGCTACACAGCAAGAACAAAAATTAAGGGTTCGAAAAAGTCGATGAAATGGATCAAATGATCTCAAGCCTCTTTTTAAGGTTCTCACATATAATTGGACGCCTATGGGCAGTGTATGTTTTACCGTAATAATAATGATCTGGAAAAAGTTTGCCTAAATTTAACTCTTGCAAAATTCCTCCATATTGGATGTGCTTGGTACATAAACTGTAAATAGGTAATTGCCATACAAGTGGTGGTGCCAGCCCCTTTTTTGAAAACGTTTTATCAAATCAAATCGCAGATGCAAATACTTGCGTTTATGGATAAAAAACTACGTTTGCTGGTCTGGTTTACTTTTTACATGTAAGCTGGTTGCCCCTCGATTTTGTTATTATGAGGTAGTCATTCGTAGCACAATGCCAATTTTTACGAAGAGATTGCTTGTCTGCATTGTCAGCACTTTCAAAACTGTTTCAATTGTTACTAGCAATGGAATTTATGCCTTCGCAAGAGAGACATTGATGTTTCTACAATATTAATGATAAACCTCTTATGCACCTGACTTGTAGTATTAGGCATAATAGTAACATGACCACCTAAAGGATACTGGAGAGGCGGGCAGTGCGGAAAGCAAAGGCAACAGAGACACATATTTTAACTGAAGAAATCTAAAGAAGTCAATTTTTTAGGGGCTGTCTTCCCTGGCCCGCGGGTGGTTATTTCAAAATCTGGCCAGATGGTCTTGTTCACAAAGTTTTGAAAGATGTACTTTTTGTATATATATACGGGTTTCATTTTTTCTAGTTTGTCTGTAGATATGAAGGCTTTAATTTTGTACTACATACTCTTGTTATTTCCCTTCGGGAATAAACTGTGCCCTTCGCAATACCTGTGACAGCTCATGAATACGCTTCACATCGCTTGCAATGCAATCATCGCCTACAGAGTATGTGAGCTAATATTTTATATGTTGGACTCGTATACTTCACTCCTTGCACGTTTGAAAAGCTATGTTGCCATTGTTACGAAGCTTATCGAGTGATTGTGATTAGTCAATGGTAACTTAAGAGTTTTCATACTGTTTACCCCGTACAGGAAGAAATTTTAAGTGAAGTAAATCGAATTCAAACCGACGCAAGCAGTTACTTGGACCAGATTTCCCGGTATTGGTTTGCTCCTATTATTTTTTTGCTTCCACTTTGGATATTTTGGATGTTTTAGATCAACTTTTAAGCTGACATCCCAATGCTTTATATTGGTGTATGATTTAAATGATCTCACAGCATTCATTTGCCCCAAATATATCTACATTTTAGTTCGTTGTTTTCACGTGCAGGGGCAGTCTGATTTTCTTGCGTTCGGCTGGCTATCAATATCCATTTGGGTAACTATAGAAAATCCGAACAGTTTTCAGGCCCCTCTACTGGGACGATCCTAATTCTGTTGTCCCAATTGAGCTTCTCAACCGCGCGTCTCAAGGTGCTCAATTTAGTCGTTCTTTTACGTAATTTTTACCATTTCGTGCTAAAATGCTGCAAAGTGTTTTGATCACAGATACCGTAGTTTCCTAGGTAGAGGACTTTACGTAAAAAGGTATCAACGGAAAGTACCTCTGTAAACTACAAAAAGCTCCTCCATAGGATCCAGCACCCACTAGAAAGCATTAGACATCATAAGGAGATTGTCACACTAGTCAGTTTTGCCCTTTTATCCTCTATTGCACTTTCTTGTGGCGTTGCATTTGTCACCTGAGCGTCAGCAGTTTCATTTGTGTACATCGTTCCCTATAATACTTTTGCTGTATTTCTGTTTTATTTTCTATCTTGAAATGTTCATGCTTTTGTAAATTAGTTGAGCGAAATTCTTTTAGTGTTGTGTAGTTCTGATTCCTGACAGCGTTAGCTTTAATGCCCAGCTTGACCCCTTCCGAACTTTGGAGGGAGACCTCGGCGAATGTTTCCTCTCGTAGATTTCCATGGGTAATAAATAGAGAAGTCAACTATTGTGACATCTCTTTGTTTTTATCAGAGTTTAAAAGTTTGAGACTTTTCATCTCGTTGCGCTTTATGCTCGAAGTCTAAGTTCTCTTTAAGTTTCAGTGTTCTCGTATCTGTGTATTTTGTAGTTTGTTTCTAATTCCGCATGTTTCTGCGCTAAAAATCCTTGTAATGAGGAAAACTCGTGTTTATTGTTAAGTTGCGCAGGTCAATTGCAGTAAAGATAATAGGCAGTGACGGCATAATGTATCTTTATGACGTTGTGATATATATTTATTCACTTTAATCTCTGTAGATAGAGTACTAGGAGGAAGGTTTGATGTCAATGATGAAATGAAACCCGCATTGTTAAAGAGACACTACCGCTGATAAAAAGCACCCTCGTCCCTTATACGTACACGGGCCTTAAAAAGCTCCTTCTTAATAGGATTAATTTTAAAAAGCTGCTTTTGGAAGTATCTTTACAGCTTGTTTCATGACCATGCTAGTGTTTTTAGTCTGTTGTTGTCAAAATTATCCAAATAACCAAATATCAGATTTATGAAGATTTAAAATCACGCCATCAGCCTTCTGCTTGTTGTCAGCAAGGTATTTGAGAGGTTGATTGATATGAAACAGGTGGCTTATTTTGAGGGAATAAGCCTTTTCTCAGATGTACAGTATGATCTATTGCTGATCTTCTCAACGTGGTAACTGAGCGACTCTGTAGGAATTTGAATAGATTCGGTTGCTCCAGGGCACTTTCTCTAGGCATTTCCAAGCCTTTTGATAAGGTTTGGCATGCTGATCTTTTACATAAATTAAGCTTATGGCATTGGTTGTGACATTTTGGGGATCATTACATCTTTTTATTAAGTGGTCGGAATATTAAGATAGTTTTGGATGCTGAGTCATCTAATTTGTTTTCGGTAAAAGCTGGAGTCCCCAAGTTTCTATTTTGGGCCCCACTTTTTTTCTCATTTATATTAATGATCTATCAGATGTGTCAGCTTGCAATTTATGCTGCTGATACTACTTTATATTCTAGTTGTAGTAGAGCATCACAAGTGACCTCCAAGGAAAGAATGGTTTCTGAACTTAAATCAGACTTAAACACTGTTGTAGAATGGGGTAGAAAGTGGCAAGTGACTTTCAATGTTAGAAAAACTTAGCTGGTATCTTTTGACAGATCTCAGGACCCGTTAAAGGGTGCCTCTTAGCATGGATGGCCTTGTTCTTAAGGAGCTGTCATCGTTGAAGTTCCGTGGCATTTCTTTTACTTCAAGGCTAGAGAGGGTGCCTGACTAATCTAGCTAAGTCGGTCTCAAGGAAGGTTGGGGCTCTTTTGGGATCTATGATCTTTTTTGTCACCTGACGTTGTGTTATATCTGGATAAGGGAATGATCAGGCCTTGCATGGAGTATTGTTGTCATCTTTGGGCCAGTGCACCAAAGTGCTATCTCGACATGTTTGAATAGCTCCAAAAACGAATTTCTCGTGCAGTTGGCCCTAAACTGGCCTGCACACGTCAACCTTTGTCTCACCGTAGAGATGTTGCATCTTTAAGTCTTTTCCACAGGTACTACTTTGGTAAGTGTTCTTCTGAGTTGACTGAGTGTTGGTTCCTCTTCCCGTCAGGTCAAGATCCACACAGTTCTGTTTCTATTCCGAAAATAAACAGAAATTTCTATGCTAACAGTTTCTTCCCTAGCACAGCGAAGATCCGCGAATTTTTTTTGTCTTTAATTACATCTATTTTTCTGTTAACTTTTTCTTTCTACTTCCTTTAAAAGTAACTTAATACCTTGAAGTGGCCAACCGGCCTTGTATTGAGTGAAGAATTAGAAACGTTCTCGATAATATGGCTTTCGAAAATGCAAGGGCGCGAAATAAAAGACAAAACTTAGCGGAGGTCAGAGACTCAACGGTTAGGGGTAAGTACCAAAAGATGGCCAGATGGATAGGCAATAGCGTGGATGAGGGTTGGGGGCCTCACCACGTACCTTGCTCCAAGAACAATCATGGCCCTACAGAACAATATTATCGAAGGCGACAGCGTGAATGGGAGCAGTGACGCTGAAGTTGGAACTGCTGTCTCTCTCGGTCGGCATCCTCATCAGCAGCAGGCGACGCCCGACCGCCATTGACCTACTGACTGCGGTGCGAGTGGAGCAAGGATAGGAACTTGGAATGTCCGCACACTAAAGGGAATAGGAAGATTGGAGAATATGGAAAAAGAAAGAAAACGACTTGTATTAATGCTCCTGGTCTAATTAAAGTAAGATTTACAGGAGCAGGACGACAGCGGTTAGAGGAGGGGGCTACGCTCATTTAGTCTGGAGCTGAGAGAGCTGAGAGAGGGAGGAGTAGGTGTAATTCTGGACAGTCTAATGGACAGCAATGTTTGTGGCTACTGGACCATACCTGACGGCATGCTACTGTTGAAAATAGGTGGAAGCAAGTGTATGCTCCACTGTTGACCATGATGAAGGTAAACTTACACAGTTTTACTGTGAACTGAATCAAGCATGAAGACAGTGTAAGGAGCATGAAGTTGTGACAGTGATTGGAGATTTTAATATCAAAGGTGGAGGAGAGAGAATTGGAGATATGATAGGACCATATGGACGAGGAGAAATCAACGAAAGAGGAGAGAGAAAGGTGGAATGGTTGATGTGAACTACCAAGTGGTAATGAGCAACTGGTGTGAGATACAACCAAGAAGAGTTAAGATGTGGAAGAATACCGGTGACAGAGTTAGGAACCAGATTGACTATATTTCTATAAATAAAAGATACAGGAATGCAGTAAGAGACGTACCCTTGAGCGGACTGCTACAGTGACCATGTCCCGGTAGTGGCGGATATTGCAGTAAAACTCAAAAGAAAGAAAAATGCACAAAGATATAAAAGACCTAAATTAAAAAAGTTAAAGGAGCACGAGTGCAGAAGACAGTTCCGCCTTGAAGTGCAAAACAAATATGAAATTTTGAGGGGTGAAGCGGAGTTGGACAACCCAAAACAAGACTTTAATTTCTTTGAGGATGCTAAGAAAGCTGCAGAATCCGTCATACCAAAGAAACATGATCTTGCGAAGTAACGTTGGGTGACTGATTATATCCTAAACAAAATAGTAGAAAGGAGAAAATGAAAGGGAAGAGATGAAGAGAGGTGTAAACAATTATGTAGAGCGTTACAAGAGCTGAAGAAAGATGGATGGGCAGAAATTGTAAGAAGGTAGAAGAACTTACAAGCCCGGGGACCATCGACAACGGACCCCGAAGTGGCCGATAGATGGCAGGAATACATTAGTGAGTTGTTTGCTGATGATCGACCAGATGACACCGAGATGAATGCGGATGACTGTGGTCCTGACATCGTGAGAGATGAGATAGGGGAAGCAATGAAGAAGATGAAGGAAGGCAAAGCTGTCGGCGAGGATGAAGTAACAGTGAAAATATTGAGAGGACTGGGGGGATTTGGAGTAGAGAAGTTAATCAAACTGACAAATCAGGTGTACAAAATAGTCCGGGAGCCAGATAGGGTCACAATGCATATCCCCAGGAAAGACGACTAGACAGATGCAAACTCGATATTTTACCGTTACCTGATTAAGTGCAATAAATTTAGAACTTTGAGTATCATGAACGAAATAGTTAAGATAATGTTAAGCATTATTTGTAAATAGAAGAAGAACCAAGATGACGGCCGAAATAAGAGTGGACCAATGTGGCTCATTAAAGGAAAAGGTACTCGAGACACAATATTTATCTTAAGATTGAAACCAGAGAAAAAGAAGTTGTTCGTTTGTTTCATTGATTATGAGAATGCGTTTTGCCGAGTTAAGCACTGATAGATGGTCAGAATGCTGGAAGGAGTTGGAGTAGATGGACAGGATAAAGAATCTGTACTGGAACCAGACAGCAATAGTCAAATACGGAAGCAATACAACTGATCCACAAGCGATACGGAAAGGAATGAAACAGGATTGTGTGCTGTCCCCAGATCTATTTAACCTCCACAGTGAAATTATAATAAGTAGCCGATATGACCTGAAAGGGATCAAGATTGGACGTAGAATCATCAAGCATCTCCGATACGCTGACGATGCTGCACTGATGGTAGACTCAAAGGAGAAACTGTGAGAGAGAACCAATAATTTGAGCGGGTTTTGAATGAGGAGATTAAAATGAAAGAATTGAATATACACAAAGGAAGACGCAAGTCATGGTTATTGAAAAAGAAGAACAGTAATCAACATTAACCTTGAGGGGAATTTAATTAAACAAATCAGGACTACTTGAGAAGTATTATCTCTGAAGGAGGCCGATGCGACGAAGAGATGGGAGAAGAATAGCTATGGTCTACGCTGCGTTACGGATGCGAGACCTAGATCTTAGAAAATAATCACAACAGAGGACTTGAAGCTGCCGAGATGGGGTTTTAGAGGAGGTTCGGAAGGTTTCCTGGACAGACAAGGTCACCAACCAGGAAATCCGACGGAGAGTACAGTTAGAGAGAAGGTTGGTGAAAGACATACGTGTGAGACAGATGAGGTGCATTATACATGTCATAAGAGAGCAAAGCCTCTAGAACGTCTGCCTGACTGGAACAGCGGAAGGGAAGAGAGTAAAAAGAAGGCCACGTCTAAAGTATATGGAGGGTCAAGTGGAGGGAGTGGAGAGAAGATGGACAGCCGCGCAGCTGCTGCAGAAATGTTTGGATTGAGAGGACTGAAGGGCTGTGGTTTCCGACGTCCTTAGGGATATGGCAACACAGTAAATAAGTAAGCAGTTTATGGTTAATTAGGAGGCAATATGACAATATCTAAATAGAGGAGTCTTGAAGGCATTGAAGGAATTGTGCATGGAATTTTTCAACAAACAGTGACTGTCTGGCAGCTTTCTTGACATTGAGGTCATATTTTTACAGCATCAGGAAGAAAATGGAATTTTGGAACCACTTCTTTTGTTTGCAGGACTCCGTAGGGTGTCAGTAATTTCCATAATTCAATACAAAGGTGATTGATAGATGCCCTTTAAATCGAAGAATCGAATAAGCACCTGCCTCTCTTATTCCAGGGGAGGATAGAATGGTCACAGAGTCAGTTTAATGGCTGTGGGAAAGTACCTTATTGGGAAAAATCGAGTGACGTTAGGGGATGGGGGATCATCTTAATTGATTTATTAGTTTTTGTAGTTTTAATGTCTGGCGGACTGCTTACTTGGGGCCCCAGATAGAGGGGCTTCCTGCCTAATATAAACTTTGTTACTCATTTCGGTCACTAAAATTATTGCCCTCGGAAGTGGCATGTTTTGTGTTTAACTATTCAAACTTTTGAAGTAATGTAGTCATGAACACCTATGACTGAACTTTTAATGTAGCCTCGATGTGACGTGAAAATAAACCATGAAGTCACTGTTCTCAAATTTGAGTTATTCTTTAAGTCCAAAATGGTAGTTCGGATGAGCTAATCAAATATTTTCTTATTGAATCAAATTACATCCTACTGAAAGATATAACATAGTGTCAGATTAGGATTTCAGCATCAAGATGCTTTACAAAGGACAGTGATTGAAGGACAGGAAGTAACCTTCATTCATATTTTATCTTACTGTAAGAAGGATAAATTGCCGCTCACTCAATTTTGAATCCGTCAAGGTGTAACAAGGCATGGCAGACATGAAAAGAGGCCTTCGAACTGCTTTTAACCGCAACTGAAGTACATGAAATATCTACTATAACTATGATTCTCCTGACATATATTGGGTAACGTGCTCATGTAATTTACAATACATTTGAGTTTCCTGATGATGATCATAAGACCAACGTAAGTCGCGTTTTGTCGTGTTTTGAGGCTCATTGTAGTCCTAGAAAACAAATTACTATGTTAAGGCACAGATTTCTCACGTGCGAACTGGACAATCGTTATGGAATATGCAACAGAATTCAGAAATTTAAGCGAAAAGTATGAATTTGTCGCACTCCGAGGATCCCTGATGCGTGACATTGGTATCTGTGGTATTCTTGATGCTAAATTTGCGAGAAAGAATGTTACGTGAGGCAGATCTCGATGTACAAGATGGCATTTATTCAGGTCAAGCTACAGAGGAGACATTAAGCATCTTACTGAACTCCAGAACTCAGGTATCAAGAACTGATGCTGTTCCCGTATCTCTGTTCTAAAACGTCTTGCGCCAACTTAAGTTATTCATTTACAACCCGCAGAGTGTCAGAAAATCAAGAGATTACGAGTTGACTTCGCTGTTTGCCTCTTTGTATGGCTCTCTCGAACTTGTTTGTTTACAAAATTTGACGGACTTCCGGTCTGTCAATGCGGGGAGAATTGTTTTTATACCCAACAATTTGTTGGACGTTTCCATATAGGACGTTTACCGGCAAGAAGGTTAAGAGTTACAGTATTTTTTATTGACACTGACAGGTACTACATAACAAGAGGAAAGTTGCTGTCAAAGATTGCAAAGTATCCATTCTTGGTAAGTAGCGTACTGCGTCCTCTAGCCTTTTACTTTTGGGGGAAAGGGAAGCAGTATAACAATAAGCTGTTTTGGAATTGATTTGTCTGTGATATTTTATGGCTTTCAGTACTATGAGCGGTAGGGAATATTTTGGGATACAGAGTGATGAAAGTGATCACGTCATCTTAACTTATTTTGTTAAGAAAGCCTATATTTTGCCGAATCGAAGGGGTACCTCGGCCATCAAACGCCTGCATATAAAATACGGAGTGCGAAAGCTCATTCTAGAAAGACCATTTACATCTCTGAAAAGGTCGTCAGCAAAACTGCACCTCTAGAGACTTGTGCATCGTAGTGTAATTGCTGCTACTACTCGGTTTTGATTAGGCATAACGGCCAATGGACAATACGTTATTTTATTTTATATTCAAGACAAGCGCGATCAGTTAATCGTGGTACTCAGTTAGTCTTTAATTGTCACTTGACAATTGACTCCGTCGTCCATTCCGATATTCAGTGTTGCGATGCAAGGGCAATTCTGTGTGCCACTTGGAGCACCAAGTACGGTAATCTAACGATCATTATCATCTACCCAGCGGCATGTCTTCTTAATGCCACTTTTCTACTTCCCTTAGATAGCTCTACTTGCCAGAGAGATATTGCACCGGATGACAACCCAGATCTCCTGTCACTAGATCGATTATTCAAGAATCCCTTCTAGGAATTAAACAAAAATCCAGGACAAGTTTCACCTTGTTGCACAGCCAAATTTATTAGAATGTGAAAATGTGTCAAATGAGTGTAAATTGAGCCCCTCGAAAAGAAAAATGAGCAACAGTTAATGAACAGTTATAAAAATGGCCCGTAGCACATCGAAATCTTCAAGTCTAACCTGTCTTATCTGAAGAAAACCTATGGTCATGTGCTGTTTAGGACCACATATGTGTGCCATGCCGCATTCTCGGGCGTGAAGTATCTGGGGGCAAAATCCTGGTTGAGAGTAGCTGACAGAAGTCTTTCCGCCAGTAATTATTTGATGGTTGTGTAGATTCTGAGTAAGAAATTGACTTTTGCAAGGCAGCCATTAAATATGGTTTGCTTGTTATGATATGATCCTCATGCTATGATATGATCTATTACACTATTACTATTGTAAGGTAACATTTTTAGTGTATTACCTTTGGTCTGGGGCAGTACTCGGCTATAGGTTTTCAATAGCAAGCTTTGACACTAAATTTCCAAACTTCGAATGGGCTTGTGGTGACGTATTTTCAAGATAGCCTTTGTAAATTTGGACGGACGATCTTTGTGAAGATTAGTAGTGTGGCGAGTGAAAACGTTTGTCGAACTTGTTGGTTCCTTAAAGTTATAATATCACTTCAAAATACTCTATGTAAACAAGCATTTCTCTCCTTGAACAGACTGGCATAGGGAAACATGCACATGGCAACACCAGCAAAGCAAACAAATATTGAAGCTGATGATTCATTTCATTTTATCATCCAGAAGAGAGCATGTGACATAATGCGATTCGAGAAGATAATAGGAATCGAAGCTGTGATTGATACATTCGCGACCTCTGCGCTACCAACTACGCTAGGTGATCCACGATGATAGCATACACCCTATTCATCCTAGTGATAAAATACTTGCAATGCCACAGAATCTTTTCAAGATATGGTGATTTCAAATCCTCTCTTCTCGATGACACTTGGCTAATTTAAGTGTCCTTAAGACAGAATGACGGGTCGTATGGCAGTTCTTCCATTGTCAGGTCGCATGTGCAGAGAGGATGGTCTTCATAATTGCGTAAAGCTGGAGCTCAGTATTCATCGGTGGAGAATCGTGACTACGGAAATAAAGTTTGTTATCATCGTGATTCACCTAACGTAGTTTAGCCTGGAATGCATAAGTTACGAGTTTGAGTCCTGGTGGTCTCATGTATTCAACGTCTCTAGCATCTTTTAAAATACCTGCATGTAAATTTTCAGAAGATACTAACACGGGCAGAAATATGTCAACGTGAAACAAGATTACCACAAAGCTGATCAGTTTTCAACGAAGCTGGACTTCGAAAGATTAGGAATGATCTTCATCAGTTTCGAACTCGAAACGTCTGAAGTTAATTTGGCACTCAGCAACTTGATGTTTTATTTATAAAAGCTAACGATTTACTGTACAGGATAGAGATTACGTAGCTATCATGTGAGCGATTGACTTGACTAGCCCAACGCGTATTCAAGATGTTGCAGATTATTTTTATGTTGGACGTTTAAATATCTCTATCCACCTGCTTGCTTTTTAGCAATAAAGAAATGACCTCGAGTTGTGTCTGGAACACGGAATGTTCACGTTGTTTAGTATATGCGTGATTGTGTCATTGACGGCAAGAAATGGAAGATGAGCCTTACAGTAGGCACTGCAAAAGCAGGTTATTTCAGGCCTCCCACTGTCATGAAATCATAAAACGTCATAAAAAGTTGTAGATTTGAAATTTCGTCATAGAATGTCATAAAAATAGTCAAGTGTCATAAAAGGTCGTAAATGTTGGCGTGAAAAAACTCTAGACCTGCCACAACAAGGCTGGAATCCTGAGTTTTAATGATTTTATTTACAATTTTCATGGTATTTATTCCAGAATGTTCAAGTTTGGGGGAATTTGGAGCCCTTTTATTTTGGGCGCCCATTTGCTTTCCGGAAGATATTTTGCCCCAGATATGTCCCAGTGCATGCCTAGAATATGTCATGATTTTACCGTGTTTCAAATGGCCAATGAATAATAAATTGTGTCATAAAATTTTGAATTTAGAGGCGGAGATCTGTCATTTGCGTCGTGACGGTCCTGTAGAGCCTCAGTCGGTAGGCACTGTTTCCTGGTTCCACTTATAGATCAGGTATTTTTTAACAACTTAGGGCAAAGGCTAGGGTTGGTACTATATTCTTCTGCCATCACTTATCATCATGATATAGTTTTGCCAAATGGAAACATCAGAATGCCGGTGAAACCGTGAGTGAAACCTTTACCATTTTGAATCTGAAAGCCTAAAAATACACCATTGGACGTTAATATCAGTAATCGAAGAGCTTGTTTTGGTACAAATCCAAATACTAGGCGAAAAACACGACTCGCTATCTCGTAGGTTCATTAGTTTCTTCGTAGCTACCATCACAACCTAACATCGTAAATGAACACATGAAACAATGGAACTGAGCATAAATTGAGAAATTAATGAACATACTAATACTGTTTGGCTGCAAGCTGCGGAC
The DNA here is from genome assembly GCA_010016065.2 of Carybdea cf. marsupialis auct. non (Linnaeus, 1758). Taxonomy (NCBI): domain Eukaryota; kingdom Metazoa; phylum Cnidaria; class Cubozoa; order Carybdeida; family Carybdeidae; genus Carybdea; species Carybdea cf. marsupialis auct. non (Linnaeus, 1758). Next base: position 18,814 of record JAAAKL020003678.1, read on the forward strand.
GTGAACGAAAACACTACTTTAACAAATTCATTCTGTGGGACATTTTATTGTTCACGTTTTCATTTACGTTACTTTACGAAGAGAGGTCAATTAGAAAAGGTAATCAAACGAAGAGATCGGGTGGCGTCTTTTTGGCGCAATTATTAAACCTTTTCAAAGTTTTTTTTAAAATTTACACTACTGCATATTTACAGTCCTGAATTCTACCTATATAACATTAATGTGAAACATCTGTTCAATTGTAGGAAGATTACTTGCACAGTGTGAAAGAGATTGATGAGAAGGAATTCCTTAGCCTCCGACATAACTGCTGCGAGATCAGGAATCATTATGTAAGTAGACACGTTGAATTACTATGACGGTCTGGTTTTGACATAAAGCTTAAGCCGCTCTTGTAACGTGTAGCTTGATCGCCGATAACAGCGTGGAGTAGCTGTGGGAACAGTTATTTTTACTCTTTCATCGTTTTCGTCGGTAGTTTTGACATGAATTCGGTCAATAGATGATATCTTTCACGTCACTAAATTTCAGAGTCGCACTACATAGGCAGAATAGTCATGGACGGCGTCGTAATATCTGGCAGGACTATGCCGTATATACAATGTATTGTGACTTGCAACACGCCTATTAAGTATTATATTGCTAGGTGAAAAATTCCATTTACAATGGAATTGTATTAGTTTACAATGGAAGCGTGTATTGCGGTTGAACGTGTGCAGTATTTATTTTGAATAATGCTGCAATCACAGGTAAGAATGTCTCACCCGTTTATATCGGGAAGTATATTGATGCATGGAGATATCTTTACAACAACACTCTTGATCTCTTGTCTCAGCGCATCGAGTCGAAGAGAACTTAGAGCGGTCTCGTGACCAGTATGGAATCTCCTAGCTACCCAGCGCAACATCGAATCCAAAAAAGTCTGAATTTAATTGTCTCATCAAACTCAATTTTGCTCAATTAGAGTCCACTCCACCTAACTTTACCCTTTCCAACTTTTTGGAGCTCATCAGGCTCTTTGTAGAATTTTCACCCTAGCCATTCATCTACGCAAAGATGGCGAACTGATTGCTTTAAAACTGTATGACTGATTTCATTAACCCTTTTCCGTTCTCTCTCGTTTTCAATAGCTCTTACTCCTGGACTTGATTTCAAAGAACTACGAAAAAATAAAGCGGCCACGTACTTCGAACACTGAGTCGATGTATTAAATTCGTCCATCCGTCTATGGAAGCCTCAGGCTGTTCTACTTCCCCAAGATACAGCTGCCACATTGATGGCAAGTTAGACCGAAAATGTGAAGATTTGCGTAACTTTAATGTGCCAAAGTTGTGGCACGGCGATTTCAGTGAATTTGGCTGACTCACCCCTCCCTGCGCAGGCAATTTTTGTATCATATAGTATTACAGGGTATTAAGTTCCTAGAGGAGGATTATTTTGTGATTTTATGGATCCACAAAGCACAGCAATGTTACTGAAAACATCTGTACTGTAGTACATCGTGTTTTTGTTTGCTTCCATTCTCGCGTAAAGTATATTTGTTATCAAAACAAGGAGCTGTCACTGTAGAATAAAAGTAGAAGAACTGTCTTTGACAGCTACGACATTTCATCGGTTTTTCGACATCTGCTCCCCTACACCCTCCGCGCCTTTACAGAATGTAGCAAAGACAGTGGACGCCCGTTATCCATTATATATCGGAAAAGAGACGATCGTATATCTGCTTGTTATTAAAGCAGGTAGGTCAAAGCTATATGGTGAATGGCTATATGAATCGTAGTCAAAGGCAACGCAAGGCTTTTGTAGTAGGGGTAGCTGCTACTCGTGTCCCAGGTGAGATACTGACTACGCTATTGTAAATGAAAGACAAATTTTGGTAGCATTCCGCAATCTTGATCTCGCTATTTTACCTGTTCCTTATTTGAGTTATTTTCGCTGGTGTTTTTGATTAAAAATATATCTATGACCAAGGTACTGCGTCCACTTTAAAAGCTTGTTTCCAGTTCAAAACATTTGGCGTTTAAAGTTCGCGGTCAGTAAAGTGACGCACTGTGACGTTCAGATTTTTTTCATATGAACATCAACTTGTGTTTTTATTGGTTCATTGCTAGGAATACTGGTGAAGAGTGATAATATGACCACCGGGATTCGAACCCGGTGTATCCCCTTAGTATCCCTTCAAACTTGATAATTCAAATCCTTTCTTTTCTATAATACTTTCTACTTTCAATGGGCTGTGGACAGCATGATGGGCAGGATGTCAGACATTCCATGATTAAGTCGCATGGCACAGAGAGGCTCGTCTCCAAAATTGCGTAGAGCTGGATGCGATGTCCAGCGGTGGAGTTTCAGGTGCTAATGTGGCGACTAGAGAAAAGTGAACTATGTTATCCCCTAGTCACCAATTGATAGAGCAGCTCGCCTCGAATGCGTGGGTCTCGTGTTCGAATGTCGGTGGTGACATTTTCAGTTTTCTCTAGTATTTTGATATTTGATTTTTTGAAACTTGATATTTTCAAATCCTCTTTTCTCTCTGACATGTCTAAAATAACAAGATGCATAAATTAACCATATGAAACACATAAATTGGACTCATGAATTGGTCGGAAACATTTATTAATAAGTCTAAAATTCTGTCTTCATAACTGATAATATTTGTAGCTTTTTTAGTTGAAGATGGTAAGCTGTTCCATTCTCGAAAAAAGGTGGTCCGACGTCCATTGCCTCCAACAGGTCTGGTTCGAAACGTCTGAGTGTACATCTTGTTCTTGTAAAACAGTTTTGCACATCACTGCCTTGAGTACATTTGAAACTTAGTTAATTTATCCCATTGTCATGAATACACTTCTAAGCTTATTAATTGCGATGAAGCTTTCTTCTTTCTGTTGAAGCTGTCCAGTTCAAGGAGCATAATGCTTCAGTGCTTGATGGGAAGTTGGGAAGATCTAAGATTTTCTCACCAATTTTGCTTTGTAGACGCTTCAGATCTATCAGCTTAATGTGATTACAACAGTGAACTCTATATAAAAATACATTTTATACAGAGTTCAAATGGATTACAGTCAGCCCATACTCGGTCTCAAAAGAATCAAACTATTCGTGACTTGACACATGTTAGCATCACAAACCAGTTTTTGCTAATTTTTGTTTAATAAAATCATCCTCCATAAAAAAAATGAACAGAAGTCGCAAATATTTTTATCAAGTATATCTGTTAAGTGTACTTCCATCAATACTTACGAAATGGATTTACATTTCTGCAGTCTTTTCGGATTCACAAGGAACACAGATTTTAATTTCCCATGTTAAGAGTGAGAGTGTTTGCATCAAGCCACTTCAAATATCAAAGGTCTGAATCGAGTTCAATTTGGAGCTCTTTGGTATAAAAGGCTTAACGATAAACTTCTGTGCTGTCCACAGATAATAAAGGTAGTATAATGCAAACACATTAAACTATAAAGAATGAAGGCCCAGCAATCTACTATGTGGCACACCAACAAATACTTGGGGAATATCAGAGCAGCAGTCTCGGATTGCAGTCTACAATATGACTAGAACATTCGATGACTGTTTGCACCGATTTCCAACTTTTTAAGCTTTTGATATAGGTCCAAGTTACCCCCCCCCCCCCCCCCCCCCCCCCCCCCCCCCCCCCTCCCCCCCACCCCCCCACCCCCCCACCCCCCACCACCACCACCACTACCATCAACCTAGGCAAC
>JAAAKL020003679.1:0-22532 GCA_010016065.2 Carybdea cf. marsupialis auct. non (Linnaeus, 1758)
GATCCAACAGTACACTCGTTGTTTGACAGTTCTTCCAAGTCGAATTTCTCGTAATCTCAATATGGTATAACAAAATTCGATGTGAAACTTGTATCATAAAGATGGCAAAGTGATAAAACCGGCATCGTAAGCCAACAACAACCCACCCTATATTTCTCTAAATAACATCCCTTGATCTTCAAACAACAAATAATGGACTACGCGTCCAGTAGTAGTGTGTAAAAAGGTATAGGAGGATGTATAGGAGGATGTTGGTCACCTATAATCATGACGTCGCGACACAATAGCAGCATAAACCATTAAATTTATGTAACGACCTACGTCAAACGACAAAAATCACAGCATTAAGGTAAGTCAAGTAGAATGTACATATGATCTGGGACCTACAAGAAAGATCAATTCATTTTACAAAGAAAAAGGAACAATGATTCGGAAATAATGTTAACGGCAATTAATTTCCATTTCCAAGGTATTGTCTACGTAACAATGCTAATATCATCTATGAGTCACCACAAAAGTGTATAAACGTTCTTATAATTTGGAAACAGTATTATGCCGAAACTTTCCAACTCCTCTAAATAGCTACCCAGAAATTCAGAAAATGAAATATATTTTCAAACTTGTCACTGGAAGTAGATTTATGATGTCATTTTTGGACTATATTATATGGGGAAAAGGCGCTTTCTTAGTTTTCAGCTCTTTTAGGAGCTTTTATCACTACTTTCTGCTATATTTTATTCGATACTATAAGTTGCTGGAAATTGGCATCATTTTGAACCTTTCCGATCATTTTTCAAAAAATATACTGTTTTCCTGAGAAAACTCAAGGAATACCTTAATACAGGAAGTATGATTTTCTGAAGCTATTTTCCAGAAAATCCTTATCTTGAAGCAAATCAAATCTCCTTTTTTTATAACTCAAGATACTTTAAGATCTGTAAATTCAATGTTCAATGCCAATTTTGATACCTAAATATTTTCAGACGAAAAGGAGGGACAGTGATCAAGAATAAAGATGGAGACATACTGACTGTTGAAATTGAAACATTGTACATTGAAATGTTGTATGACAAAGAAGGAAAAACCAAGTGTAGCAGATTTTCAGCTTAGAGACAGAAGAAGTTGTAGAAGAGGACCACTTAGGACCTGCGATAATGGCAAGTGAAGCCAGGGAAGCAGTAAAAAGCAATGAAGAACGAGAAAGCAGAAGGAACTAATGGAATACCTGCAGAACTACTGAAGAAACTTGACCCTATATAGCGACGTGAAATGACGTAAGTAAACGAGGCAAAATTGAGTTTAAGAAGAGAGATGATCTTAAGACTGCCTTTGTAAATCGCTCACACCATTTCTCTACTACAAACTCTAGATATATTTAATGGCAGATGTCATAGAAACAGGGACGGTGGACTACTACTTGGTGTACGGAGTGCGAAAAGTAAATACCTGGCGACAAAAAACTAAAAGCAAAAAAATCAAATTTAGTGGAATCCTGAACAATGAAGAAATATGACAAGGAACTTTTCCCGCATAACTTACAACCAATAGATTCTTACTCCTCTTGCTGGCGACCGTTCTGGAAAGGCCAGCACATCTCAGGAAATTTTTTTAAGCCACACTTAAATACAAATGCACCAATAAGGGAAATGTGGGTAAGATCATGTTTTGCCTCCTCGTTTACTAAAAATTCAAGTAAGGGCATGAATACCAAGAAAAAACTTAAGAAGGGAGGAAAAGAAAATCAGGATTTGGGGGGGGGGGGGTGCACATGACAACAGCGAAACACAAAGTACCTGAACAAATCAGATACGCTGTGCAGGGCTATTTTAAAGGCATAATTGATAAAAATAAGGGGGCACCTCGAAAAATATGTAAAACAATACAATGCTCGATATGGACGTAGCATCCACGTCAATAACTGTTATCGAAATTGACGCTCAACGAGGATAGTGTAATACTAGATACACTAAATGTCCACTTCGTTTCACTAGCACAAAATATCAAATCACAGCATAATGATAACTACTCACAGCATGTAACGCCAGTAAACAACGAAATGGAAGCTAAAGAAATCGATAAGGCATTCGTAATCGAAACTATCAACCACCTTATAAGCGGAAAAGCGGATGGTCCCGATATGATTACCGTAGGCTTGGTTGAAGATGAAACAGAGTTTATCGCTCATCCTCTCGCTATTACGCAAAACTCATCATTTGCAAATGGTGTCTTCCAAGTTACACCAATTTTGAAATCGGTTTCTAGAATAGATGTAGACAATCACAGGCCTCTCTGTATTATCTATATTTTCAAGGATCCTCGAGCGGACAGCACACGATCAACTGTACAGTGTTCTCAAAGTAAACAACAGTATCACAGGCGACCAAGCAGCTTCTCAACGATAACAACCCTGATATCCAGCACAGACTATTGGCACAAAAATATGGATAACGGTAAAGTAAATCTCACCATCTCGCCTTACCTTAAAAAAGCCTTGGATACAATAAAATACAAAATGTGAATTTTTTTTTTAATTGCATGCATATGGAGTAAAAGACACGGTAGCAAATTGTTTGAATCCTATATAAAAGATAAAAAACGGCCTTGCAACGAACAAGAATCCAAAGCCAGAGACATATCCTGCGATAATTCCCATCGGTCTTGCTTAGGCCCCCTTCTTCTCATCATTTACTTTGATGACTTTAAAAACTGTCCGGAGTTTTCCCAGGCTAGTATTTATGCGAATTACACTTACACAAAGATTGCATCGAATGATAAAAAAACCGTAGAAAATAAGCAAAACAAATGCTGTGTAATATTTCGGAACGGATGAGAATAAATACTCTTAGCCGTAATCCAAAAAACCCGGTGTATGGTTACAGGACATCCACTCAGGAGTAGAACATCTAACCCAACTCACGAGTTAATATTTAATAACGCAAATTTTCAAAAACGTCACTCAGACAAAATCACTCGGAGTCATAGTTAATGAGAAAATAACCTGGGATAAACAGTTTATGCACATAAAAACAAAATAAGTATATGAGCGATCATCTTTAATAAAACTCAACAATACAATTAAACAATTTAAACTATGTAATGTATGCTATGCGTTAGTTGAGAGCCACATGCTTTACGCTGATGTTATATGGGGTTATGTGTGCAAAACCAAATCATCGCTTAAAAATTTCATGAGTGACTGTTGCACCTGCAAGTACTTCATTAGTTGGAAAAATCTTCGTTTGGAAAAAATGAGACCACGTTTACACAGGCGCTTTAAGTAGCTAAATGATTCAAATTGAATGTGTACTGCTTCATCTTAAATTCCTGGAAATCGGCATAAATTCCACTCCCTTTATTCACTGATCCCGTGGGCACAATGATGATACGTAAGTGTTGTTGTGCTACCTAATAGATAATACCACAGAAACGGAAATATGACAATCTTTTCAACAATCTGGAACTAACGTTTACTCTCACATGTCCTCTGATAGGAGGGCAACTATGTGATAACATATACTACGTATTCGTTCTGCAGCGATTTGCTGACAAGATATTCTAATAATGTGTAACTATTTAACTATGGGTTCAGCACTGACACAAGCTCGTAGCAATGCTTAGAGAGGGCCTACGAAATATCCACCTAACTACATTTCTTAATAACGCAGAGACCCTGTAGCGAGAAGAAATCGAAATTTCACTTCGGGGGTTGTCTGCTTTGAACCGTTATGAGATAAATCTGTGCAATCATACTTCGGTCACATAATCGTAAACATACGATTAACGACCTCCTACAGAATTTTCTAATACTTGTGTTGGTTTCAAATTGACACAGAACAACAATCCTATCGTCATGTAGCCACTGTGAGATAGAAGAGAAACTTGAAAACCTGAAATCCGTTACTGCTTTGAGATGACAACGGCTGAAAAATTTCTGCTTCTGGCAAATGCCATGTCCAACATCTGCAAAACAGCTTGCTCGTCCGGCTGATTTTACGTTCAAAATATTGACTTTGCTTCCTAAAGCACACACAAGCAGGGGAAATAATGAAATGACATTGTCCATCGCAACTTAGGCTACTAATGAAACTGACTACAAAATAAAGAAAAATACTGTCTAGCTTTGTGCAACACAGTAGTCATGGTAATAAATTGATAAACTAATTTTTAGTTCTAATTTATTAGTAAGTTTTATGCAACAGGCTCCTAAAAAGGTGAGCAATTGTTGCCATGTGCATTCCTTGGTGCTGAAATGTTCTACGTAACACGTAGTAGCGAAAATGTCTGTCTGTACCATATTATTGGCGTTTACGCAATGACGCATGAATGACTAGAAAATTTCCTACAAGATGTCCTAGAAAAATGACTCAAGCTTAACGAATTTTATTATGCAAATTCTGACGAATCGAGTAAATATTTCTGTTTACTTGGGATTGTATTGAGCTTCCTAATGGCGCTTCCGATTTCTTACCACTTTCTGTTGCTCTCCTCTTGTTGTGCTACATCTGATATTGATTTAAAGACTTCAAAGATTCAATATGTAAACTAAAAAACACTGCAAATTTGATGACCAAGTTGCCTCTACTCTCTTAACATTCACGTTAGGGTGTGCACGTATTTTTTCTGAAGAGAAGTTAAATCAAAACAAATACACTGTACATAATCGTTTGTTTTTCATCATGTTTTCTTCCAACGCTACTAGTCAATGTCATACATAAGACAGCTACAACAACTAGGCCGGATAAAGTAATCCCATGTCTCCCCTCGATGAAAAAACTTACTGCCCTTACAACAGTGCGTGTTTGTACAGTTCAGAAACAATGCCAATATTAGGGCCTTAATTAGTGAGGCCGGTCTTCGATTATTTGCCCCAATCTGTAAAGTACATGTGTTTTATGTATCAATCTATCAGCTTTGGATTAACTTATGAACCATCTCTTCCTTGGTAATTAGATGAGTCGTCTTATTGAGTAGACTCATCAGCTGCGAGATATTATGCGACCACTCATTCAAGATTTCATTAGCGCCTTTCTGCGGTCGGAATGTGACAATCCCTGACGGGCGGTCGATACGGGCAAATACTGTCTTCGCTGTCACAAGATGCGATAAGAAATCTTCCGCTTCCTAGAATTCAAGATATTGAAAAATAATATTAAGTAGCAGCAGTCAAGGAACAGGGTATTATAAGTCAAGTGGTACTTACAAAAATATTGTAGAACAACAAAAATCAACGAACATTCAGTGGGAACCTCAATAATGTTAAAGATGATGAAGCGATAGTGTTTGGGGCTTTAATCAAAGAAAGACATTCTGGCGCTACCTTTTCCAGTCTCTATTTTCGACCAAAGGCTCTTCTAGAGTGAATAACGAGAGCAAGGCTCCTTGCGACACCTAAGAGTATTCTTCAGTACGGTTTTAAGGCAGAATATTGACATAGAACCTGAAGGGATCCCTAAAGGATGTTTCGTTTAAATACTACGGGATATTCTTATTATACACTTACATAAATGCAAGAAACGCATGACCATGGTTAGAGTTCCAATAAAATTTCCTAAAGCACTAAAATAAGAATTGACACACAAGAGACTTTCAGACTCGGTTGCTGACATATATGAAAAGGTTTACCGCGGGTCCATAAATGTTTTCTAAGCTACCTCTCGACGGAAATTGCTAGTATCTTCTGACGGTACCTAATTTCATAAGGTAGTAGAAGACCAACAAAAACACAAAATTAACAATACAAGTAAAAACTAACGTCTGCATTAAGATCCAGTAGTTCTGTCATGCGCTTCACAGTGATCCGCGTGTAATACTTCGCCATCACTCGAATATTCTGAAAACAGAAATGCAAACATTGGGCATACATTTGAAGTAAAATAAGGTAAGATATGTAAATACCGATCAAAGAAATTGATGCGAAATAGGTGTGAGAAGGACAATAAACCATACTGAACATAGACAGAGTAAAAATGGTCAAAAAGACGAGATGACTGCACAAAGATAGTGACATGCAACTAAGTAAAGTTACCAATCAACAGTCTCTTGATAGAGCTAGCACTATGTATAAAGTATTAAATAGTAAACTTATTGGTAAGGTTGAGGATATCACCTACAGGCAAACTACACTGACGTGATTGCTTTCCTGCGTTTTCCTGCTATATATGAAAAAGTGGCAAGACAATGATAGTAACCTTTAATGTCACGTTAAACATGACTAGTGTAATATAAAGTGCATTAGAAACTTCACATGTAGGCAGAAAATAGGATCTCCCTTTCTGAATCATAAATAAGTAGCAGTGTACGGTAATGTTCTTATGAAAAGTGGATCCCTTTGTGGTGCAAGAGTAACAGTAATCAGCAGCTGTCTGACAGGTTCCAAGGAGTTGATGGTTTGTATTATCGGGTCGTGATAAAATGCTAGCATTTTTGGGTACATACTAACCTAGAATTGCCAAGTTATACTTTTATAGAAATTTTCTTGCCAAGATGTACTTTCCTAGAATACCTTTGTGAGATGGACACTAGTACCCTAAAACCTAACCCTTATCTGGTTCCAGAATAGTATATCTATGGTTAAAAAATCCTTCTAGGAAAGTACATCTCTAACGTTCTAGCATTTTACGCGTTCTCTGTATTGTACAGACAGCAACATAAGGAAGTACATTAGTTAAAAATATTGAGTTTCTAATATTTATTGGTGATGGCAAGAGTGGCTCTCATGGCAATGTGTGTATAGTGTAAGCATCACAGTGCGATATAAAAGCTATAGATAGACAGATTTGTTCTCACTACGAGAGACATCTTAATGATAAGAACTCACATGTTCAACAACACGCTTCTTCAAGTCTTCCCAATACTTCTGTCCTGTTTCTGTTTTACGGTCAAATACTCCTGTGGTAGGAGAATCTGGAGATCCATCTCTTAACTCCTTCTCATAAAGTTCACGGACAGTGGCCCAGTGCATCAGTTCGGAGGTTATAAAATTCTTCAATAACTGCCTGGGAATGAATACAAATTTGAGGAACTAATAAGACACAGCACGAATACATATTCGAGACTAAAATTTAACTTGAACGGTTACTGCTAAACGAAAAAAATAGACTTATACAAAACAACATTCAGTCTCCTTTACAATTCTTTACAAAAATGCAACATTTCTGGCAACAATTGTTTAAGAAGCAGTTGTAGACGATCTACACAGTACGCTACCAATACAATTCGTTGTTTTTCATGAACATAAAAGCTTAGCTTTCTTTGAGGTCAAATTTTCCGTGTTGTTTATACGATTATAAAGCTTAAAGTTTGACTCCCTTGATGTATCGATTACCAAAGAATAAGTCAATTTGAGTCACCGTAAGCTGAGAACCTGCAATGTGGGCATAGTTTCTCAAATAGTAATTTCAAGAGTTAATCAATGATAGGAACCTTGATAATTGTGTTTAGTAACGAATTCATTTTGCTTAACGTTTTCGCCAGACACTGGGGAAAGTAATCGTCTGGAATGAAGATAGAATAAATTGGTGAAGAATTTATAGAAAATGACGGGATTGGGATACGTTGTTGCATTTTCTACCTACAAGAGTGACACGCTTTGGTAACTCGTATTATTGAATGATGCTTGAGCTGTAAATAAATTTAATACATACAACAATATCACATCCTCAACGTGCAACGTTACCTACGTGCCTTAACATATACAAATAAAGTCGGAGCATCAAGAAACGACCGTATACGAAAACTTAATTTGGCACATGATCTACTCATGGCATATCAATATACACTTTATCTGGTAAGTTTATGAACTAAGTGGTGTGTTAAAAAGCAAAGCAAAATATATTACTGACACTCTAGCAAGACGAATACAGTATCATAACTTGTACCACAATAAACAACAGCTTACTTGTATGTTGGGATTTCGTCTAAATTCTGGTCATCATAAATTCTATGCATCAAGTCTGATTGCTCATTATCATATGGAGCAAGGATGACAAACAGAATGACATGGCATAATGCCTACATGAAAGAAAATACATCACATTGTAGTATCATAAACATATACTGCTAATGAGACAGAGAACCCAAAGAACGACGATCAAAAGCATCTTTAAAAATAATCTTTGTGCTCATACTTCGCAAACAAATTTAGAAGACATCGTCCTCTGTTAACTCATTAAACTATTCATTCCCTGCTTAACACACATATTCTGAAGCTTCTTGAAACCACTTGACTTGTCCATGCCCAATTGTTGCGCGGTCATTTTTACTTCATGTTCTTCATACGTCCATTTACACTGGTTTTAATAATCTATGGCTAAACCAACGGACATAGTTTTGTTTCGAAGGCGACAGTAGACTGAGGCTAATTTGATTTCATAATCATAATCAAAGTTTACTTATCATTTACGCAACGCTGAAATTGGCATGGATCTGAAAATCATTGTTATGGATCTTTTACGTCCGACAGTCACTATAGTACAATATTCAACATGAAAGAAGAAAAGGGAAGCATAAGTTTACTAATTTCCTTTACTATAACACTGACGTTTCGTACTTAGTGATGTGTCAGACAAAAAAGTTTTAACTGGAAAAATTGTTTTAATACTATGCAATTTCAATATCCAGTACAGGAATCTGGGTTCTTCGTTCAAAGCATTGCTGTTGACCCGCTTCTGGCTTCATATGAATGAAAGCTCTTATTGCACATGTGAAGTTACAAAAGCAAACTAATGAGCAAGGCAGAACATTCCTTCGTTTTCACTTCTCTAGTTTAACTATTTTGTATACGAAACGGTATTTCACAGACATTATCGAATATTCAACAGAAAAAGCAATATTCCAGTGTGAAACAGTGTTCTATATATGTATCGATTTGTCATTGCCTCTTTACTTCACTATGATGAACCCATCGTGTGCTTAAGCATCATGTTGATGATGTAAAATATCGGCAGTTGTATAACACACTACGGAATATCGCCTCAATAACTGGCTAAACCTGGTGGATGTTCATAATCCTTTCTACTCTTAACAACCTTAACGAGGGGAAGATGCTCGGTGACACTGAATATAATAAGCTGTATGATATAAAGCACTACTACTGCTAAGGCTTTGATAGACACAAATTCCTACAAACATCTGTAAAAAACAAGAACATATACTTCCATGCAGTGACGCAATAGTATAGTAAGTAACACCAAACAAACTACCTTTTTCATTTCTTTTTTATCTTCTTTAATGCAAGGGGTGTCATAGACGGCACGATAATGTCGACAGATAGTAAGATAATTTTGATCATGAAGTCCCAACTCAATCATAAGTTGATAGTATTTTAACTTGAGGTCCTACAAAGAGGAACACAAAAAAAACAGATAATATAAAATCTTCAAATAAATCAAACCTAAACTACAATTGTGAAGTATCTACCATTTGCGCAACTGTATAAACTGCAGAGAAAATTAGAGCTCACTTGTAAATATAGCTCACTTACATATACCCAAGGGCCATGTCATGCACATAATCTTCAAGCACGTTAAATTATTGAAGATGTTGCGCTATACTTCTTCCATAAGTCAAAAATCTTCTTTTCTGCACTTGCAACCTGATATCCATAGTTTCACTGCAAACAAAAATATACTGTCAATACCAACTTGCAACATCGAAAGCGTTATGAAGATCGAATAATCGTCTTGAGTCATCTCTTCTTCGAAATTTCCCGGAGAGTCTAATCAAGAGTTTACCTCTCTCTCTTTTTGCTACAGGCCATTTCCTTTCTTGTGTACTGAATCATCTTAAAGTCAATAGACTTGAATAAACTTGAACTTAAATAACAATGAATAATCCAAAAGCTCGCATACCTGTTCTTTGTCATTTTCAAAAAATTTAGTGCTTATTTTCTTGCTAATGATCTGTGTTCTTATGTAATCTTTCTTTGCCAAACATAACCTCATCTGCTCAAGAATAAATTCCACCTTTTCTCTCTTTTCCATTGACCCATATGTTTCAACCTAAGGAGAGTAATCAATGCAAACCTTTATAGTTTACAATAAAAATAGCATTAAACGATTTTATACTTTAAAAACAAAAAAATCTACAACTAATGCAAGGTGGTGCATACATCATAAATAAAAATGCCCTACTCCAAATATCTGATAACAGTCTGCCAGATTTGTGCTGGAGTTTCACATTAGCTCCACAGAGACTAATTTTTACCTTTCCAGGGATGCATAATGGTGGGGGCATCGTAGGTAGCAATTTGTACAACTAAAAGAACACTTCAATTTACAGCTTTTAAATGAAGAGACTACTAAAGTTTTTCATTACAATCAACCAAAGAAATGGTAACAAATAATAATAATAATAAATATAGTGCCGGTTTGGAGGATATTAAGTAATACTTCCCTTACCTTTAAGGGAACAAATAATAAAGGCACTGGTCGGGGTAGTTTAGGTGGGTAGTGTTTTCATAATTCGTCTGTATAAATCCGTTGACACCGTATTGACTGAGTTAAATTTATAAAATATACCTTATCAAAATAAAAAAAGCCTAAAAATTTAATTTAAAAAATTGAGAGAATATACTTCAAGGTATCTGTAAAAAAATATGAAGCATTACAAGCACATGCTTCACTACCAATCTTCAGGATGAGGTTGCTATACTTTTCATGCTGTTGTATAAGTGAAATGTTCTGGTTAACTTATCACCATCTTAATATTTTCATAGCAAACTAATACATTTCAGTAAATTCACAGTTTAGTTCTTCTTTCTTGCTCAACTGTTGCTAACAGACAGAATACCAAGACGCTTTCTGATCATCTATTGTTTCAATATTTCATATCGAAATGTATGCAAAATCATGAGAGATCGAGAGCAATCTAAATTCGAAACTTAAGAAAAGAGGAACTTAGATAAGGTGTCACCCTGAAACAAAACCAACAAAAAACAGCTACCCACAAATTCAACCACAGGATATTTAATGTGTATATATAATCAACTACAGACCGACTAGTATCGTTTACATAAACACAAGGCAATTACTGTTAACAAACTAAAATAAAGGATGCAGCTCCAAATGAAAAGTTAAACACAAAAGGTATTAACAGTCAATATTCGATTACGAGGTCTTTAGAGTACCCACACCTCTTCTGCATTAAGATCGCACGTCACTTCCACAATACATAAGACCTTTTTCTATCTTCATCCCAATACTCCACTAAAAGTACTGTTAATGATACAGAATCACTCTTTAACGACTTGATGTACAGATTAAATTTATCAGACGTATCTTAGGGTCCCGTCAAATGTTCCGCCTTTCTAAAATTGTACCTCCTACCAATTTTGCCTATGCATTTACATGACGTTGCGCACCTCAAATTCATAATAATACCTTTCTTACTTATACCCAATACAGAAATGATAATCGATATTGAATATCATATGCAATGGATGTGACAAAGGCGGGTATCAGAAAAGAACACCGGGACGAAAGGCACTGGATAATACACCCCCAACAAATTGATGGTAAGGAGAGAGTGTCTCTCTCCTAACAAAGACTTTCTGGGGCCTTTTCGCAATTGCCTTTCTTTCGCGTGTCTTCCATTGTCTTTTTTTGGTAAATCTTTCTGAATTTTTAACCTAATGCATGGCGATAACCTTCATCTCACTCACAGCCATATGCACTTACCTGAAGTTCCTGTAAGATGTTTGCAGCCTCTAAAACAAAAACGATAACCTGTTATTCTACAATTATGTAAGGACGGAACTAAAGTTCGGGTAGGAAATGGAATTAAAAAACACATTGCATAAGACACAGTTGCACGATTTTATTAAAACTAACAAATTTACGATAATCATTCATACAACTAGTGTCAATACGTAGCAGTTGGGGAGTGAGTTTAACAGTGAGATTCATTGCACAACAAGCATTATAACCATGATTCCTGCAAAATTTGTTTTGTTCGCTTTCCACAAAACTAAGCAAAATTGATGTACTTCTTTGCAATAACTTGAGTATCAAGTTCAAAAATACTGACTTCGTAGATCACTAGGTTTGTTACAAAATGGCATTCACACACAGTAATACAAACAATAGGTCATCCCGGACCTTGAAAATATAAAAAGAAGTTGAGAATCTCAAACACAAGGAAATTTCCCTCATATGATTCCATGACTACCTCCCCTCAACTTGTGCTAAAGGTTAACAAATTTTCAGTTTGTGTGATCACTTGTTTATCAGGGATAAAATTGATGCACTTGCAGATCACTAGATCTGGTACAAAACGACTAGTTTTGGTAAACGTGTATTAAATACACACATCACGCCACCCTGAGGGTCTTATTAATGTATAAAGAAGTTGAGAATCTCCAACAAAAGCAAATTTGCTATCCATAACTATCTTCTTCCATCCTGTGCAAAGGATCTATTTTTACCAAGTGCACAAGTAACTTCATTTTACTGCATGTTTCTAAGTATAAAAAATTTTGGCAAACCTGATATTTCTCCTTGACGCTCCTTTATTTCTGCAAGTTTTCTTGTCAGACGGGCACGTTCTATCTCTACATAGATCTGGAGGGTAAGATTTTATAACTATTTAAACAATCCTAGTCAACTACACAAAAATGATGATCTAATGTGTGAAAAGTATCAAATGAAGACAGTAAGCAAGCAAATATGAAGAAAAGTAAGCAAATGAGAAATACATACACTAAAAGTTTAGGTTTGGATACCATCTACCATGCTAGAAAATTTGGCTTTTGTGGAGAAAGTTTGGCCTTTAAGACTTTGTTTTAAACCTCATTTCAAGTCTTGGCTGACAGATCATTATTCAGTTACTTTTAAGGAGAGCTATCAACTCTACTTGTTTGCATGACACGTTAGGTGATCAATGTTGATTTGGTTTTCTGAAATGAGTATGTTATCACAATGTTTATCCGTGGTCAAAGACTTCATTCCTTTTAGTAACATATTTCCAGACTAATCAACCAGATGGAAGTTCTTCCATAGTCAGGCACATAATACAAAGAGACTAGTCTCAAAAATTGCCATACACTGTATCAACCAGTGAAGAAAGTAATCTTTGTGCCATTGACTGCAAAATGAAGAATTTAGAACCAAAATACTCATGTCCACCATCATGGCAATTTGGACAGTGCCATACCAGAAATAATATAGTTAATGTTGTCAGTTGATGCCAATAAACCCTAATGGGGTAGCCTAAAAGGTGCTCACTAGCACTCATAATACATTGTTCCAATTTTTGCTGAATGTATATCTGAATAACACTAATCTTCCATTGATCTAAAACTGTTCACCACACCATTGCCCCTGCAAACATCTCAACATGACCAAAAGCATATTTTACGTACAATGAAACACAACATAAGACATAAGCAGTTGACGCACTGCATACATTAAGGTAAGTATTATCATCCTCCACTACAGCATATTCTCCTGAGTCATACTAACAAGGCCTGCATATATATAAACTTTTTGTCTTTTTTACCAACTAGATATTACCCAGCGCACGTTGAAAACTTATATGTTACATATATACATCTATATATGACTTCCAGTTGGACTAATAGTAAGGTTTTCAACAAGTGCAAAGCCGAGGGGGGTTATATGGGCAATTTCCCTAAACAAAGACATAAGATATATCCAATACAAGAATAGTTGCACCCAAAGAGTCCCTTTTTTGCACAAGACTATACTTCCATTTTTCTTCCAGCACTATCTTAGTGAATGGATATCAGAATTGCCTCCTGTCTCCCTAATTGGTCTGGGTTGGCATTGTGCTTGATACATAATAAATAACGGGAATCAAACAAAAAGTAATTAAACCACTGATAGATAGCTTTAGAGAACTTAATATAAACATTTTGGTGGAATGTTTGATCTAAACTATCAACTGCAGATAAGAATGAGAGTAAAACAGTAAGTCCACTTACTTTTCCTGCAGTAACTGTTCTCAGAGTATCTATTAGCCTGAGCCTTTGCTCCTCATCACTGACTTGGTCTACATATGTACAGGCCTCCTGAACCATTTTTGTTACTGCCTACAAAAATAGACAAATAAAAAGCTATAGAATAAACAAAAGATAATGAGATTTGACCAGTAACTTTGAATGGAGAATACAATATGACAGGTCATGAACAACAAATCATAAGGATTTGAAACTCTTCTTTGAACAGCTGAAAAACACGTCAGCTCATATTATAGTTTCTGTAAAATGTTGGGAATTACACCATTACAATCCAGCTAGACCATCATTTTGACAACTGTGGTAAAACTGTCCATCCCTGATTTTTACAGGAGTGTATTAAGTACTAATATAGAGGCTGAGTTTATGAATCAACCAATTCACCAATTAATCAATCAATCAAACAATCAACAAATTGATCAGTTTACATATGCATATACCTCTACACATGAAATACTTCCTTTTAAAAGTATTATTTCCACTTATTAGTAGAGATAGCCCTAGATAATGAACATCAAAAAGCTGAAAATTAAGTCGTAAATGCACACCAGTTTTCTTTCAGGGCCTGTTAACACACTTGAAAATATGTATTCATCATGACAACTAAAAAATCAAATAAAGTGATGGGCTTACCTGTTTCAGTTGGCCCCTCCGTTTGGTTAAAGCCACAAGATTTTCATTTAGAAGATCATACTCCTTGGACTCAAAACAGTATTTCACAACTTTTACAAGAATCCTACTTGTTGAGAACATATCTGCAGCCTTTGTAGAGAAATCCATGAAAAGAAAAAAGTATCATACAATCTGTTAAAGAGTGGAATTTATATGTTGTAGGATAAAAAGATTAAATGCAATGGGCATTTTATATCCGTGAAGCATATACTATAATCTACTCTCTACTTTTTATACAATTTCAAATATGTACAGACATAAATGTATAAATATGATCTATATAAATACATATATACCTATGTGATCTATAATACTATAACTCTCTTTATGGTAAATGGTTAAATTTGATGTAGCATTTATCAATTATGATACCCTCTATTTAACTGGATGGCTAGATCAAAGCGGTTACAATAACACAAATTTCCTAATGGACTCCAGTGAAACAGCATCTCATATGTAAATAAAATGATTATGTTATATATATTTAAATGTATGTACAAGTGTAACATGTTACACCTCCACTAAATCACCAGTTAACATGATCCTTATTGGTGTAGTGTTTCAAAGTAGCAATCCAAAATTACAGCAAAACAACAACAAACAATGCCCAACCATATTTACTTGAATGGGAGGATCCTCCACTATTAAAGCCGCACACTTTGCTTATTGCTTGACAAATGAATCAACTACCCATAATGGAGTCATTGATATAAACTACTAAATACATATGATATTTACATCCTGAAGATGGAAGAAGTATCTGTCGAAACGTAGCTCCGAAAAAAGACTATGACTCAAGACATGACAAATATCTACCATCAATGAAATATTACTTCTCTTATGGTAGTCTCAGATGACCTTATTATGGGTAGTTTAGGGTATATATCTAAATTACTCACTTAAACACCAGAACTAAGGAATAAGAAGATGTAAAAAAGAGACGGTAAAATTAAGTAAGTTATCTAAGTTACTACAAGATTTTGTTAAACAATACACTATGAAGGAATATACAACTTACCAACATATACATACAATACTGTTTTAATTCCTCTCTTCTTTACTCTAAAATCTTCAATGGACTTTGGGTAGATGATTAGACCCAAAGAGGTTCCACCACATTCAAGTCAAAAGGAAGAGGCTAGCGTCCAAACAGTTTATATGTAGCTAGAACTGTCAGGAGATTTGGAGGTGGTCAGGTGAGTACAGAAAGGAACACATGATACCATAAATCATTTGGTAAAAAATGATGGCCGTGTCTTTTTGGGTTTTGAGTTAACCTTGGTGACAAGTTTCTATAGTGTTTCTATAGTAACTGTTCAAACACAGATAACAATACAACCCTTTTCTGTAGAACTCTACATTGGATGTAAAAAAATTACACTGTTAACATTCGCTTCAATTGAACTGTAAAAATCTTACTGTTCTTGTCTGTTTTTCAAGGGAGAGAAGTGCTTCCAAAGCTCCAACAAGATTACCATTCTAAAGTTAAAGATAATAAGATGAGACCATTATATAAAACATAATCAGGGATAACAGGACTTCAAATGGAGGGGAGAAAATTCTCTATCTATTGAAGTGATACATACAAGGAAAACTTATATTTTCCATGTAATAGTGATTTTGGTGGGCTGCCAGTACCCTCATGCCATGCATGAACAATCTCTAGAGAATAAATTTATAACATTCTTTAAGAACCTAACCAAAATGGAAGGTGTAGGAAAATGCTTCATTGATTTAATTTAAACTATCAGTTTCAATCCCAGTTGCCAAGGCTACCATTGGTATTATTTAATGAAACTTTATGCATAAATGAAGATTTACTACTTATATAGTTATATCAAATATATATATATATATATAGCTACTTAGTTATATCAAAAATAATATTAAAAAATTCCAAAGTCAAAGAGGAGAAAACAAATCAAACTAGCTCATTTGTGAATGACATACCAATCGTTGCAATATATAATTATGGACAAAGTTAGCTTTGATTCTAGTTATATCATGGGGTTCTACAATATGCAGTCTAAAAGTATTTTTAGACCTTAGTTCCTTCATAGTATTAGTAGAGGTACCTCAGCAATATATACATAGTTGTTTGGTAAATCTGTTGATATACTTGTCCCTAGTGTGCTGAGCACATTGATACATTGCTATTATCATCTGTGTATTCTTATGTTAGTTGCAAATAAGTCTTGCTCATTACTTCACCCCAAACTTTGAACTAAAGCATTCTGGAACATCTGTAGGAGAAGGGCCCCCCATAAAAACTTCAAAAGCTCTTTAGTGGGACCATCAATTAATTTCCTTCAGGCTAACTAATGATCTGAGAACCTGCTAGTCTTTGCAAAAATCCTTTCCATTTATTTGCCCTTAAAACATCAGAGAACACAGCACTGCCAACACTACATTCCCAAGAAGGAAAGAAAGTTTTATTTTAATTGGTTATAATCTTTCCTCACATCTCAGTGAGTCCATGATCAACAAAAGGTTGAAGCATGATATTGCTTTCACCTGCCTACTTCAGAATGCAATACATATGATACAGCCACTTGATGTTGCCTGATTTGCACCTCTTAAGAAAGTGTAAAGAAAGCCTTAGGAAGACAGTAAGAATCCACACAAGGATTGAAACACAGAGGAGGACTACCAAAAGAACATTTCTATAAATCATAGAAAAACACTTCTTTCCAAACTTAAAGAAAATGGTTCATCTGCTTAAAACTTGTTTGGAGGGCTTTAAAAGCGTGGGTTATAACTTTGATCCAAAGGTTGTTTTTGAAAACCTTCCTAGAAAGAATATGATGTGCTCAAGATGATGTCCAAAATATGATGGAATCCCCATGTGGTGAAGAAACCACTCAAGCCAACAAAAGAACCTGTTCATAGATTTTGCACTTGGAAATCAATATAAGCAACCTCAACACTGAAGGCAGTGATAATGAAACAAGTGTGACAACAAAAGTGAGCCAGAAATAAGCAATGAATCTAGCCAAAGCAGTTACTCCGATGAGGTTGATGAAAACGATATGCAATCTGAAAAAGTACAATTTTTCTTGCTCTATAAAATTTTACATTGAAGAATACACAAAGAAAGATCCAATGGATAAGTGTAATTTATTTTCCTGTAAAGAGATTGTGGATCTTTGTTTGAATACAGAGAAAACATAATATGAGTGACTAATTGAGTAAGCAAAATCAAGCACTTACTTTTATAACATCAACAGTGAATAGATGTGGTGAAAAATTGGACTTTGAATCAACAAAAGAGGTCATTGACCACTTGATATTTTTTTTGAACTGTTTCTTGTTATTATTTTAAAAACAATAGTTGTAGTGGAGTAAACATAAAATACTAATTATTCAAACCCAGCAAAGAAACTGTTCAATTTCATCCTAAGATTGTTCAATGATGCCTTGTATACTGTAAGCCAGTGTAACCCTGTATGGAGGTTACTTCCACTAATTTTTTTTAATAATAACTTTGAAAAAAATATCTTACTTTTGAAGAAAACTGTGATTAAAGTCTAAAAACTGGCAAAGTAACCCTGGTTTACAGTATATGAAGGGATATTCCCTCCACTTACTAAGTCTAAGGTCCTGAGTAAGAACACAAATAGATACCTCAAACCTGTGAATGTTCCTAATACAAATATTAAACATTCAAACACTAAACAATTTTCAGGATGTTTTTTCTCTACAAGTTGATTCTGCCCCTGGCTTACAGACTTGCATGAGTAACATTATAATATCATAAAAATAGATCATTCCTGCTGAGAAAATCTGGAGGATGTTGGTTCTCTAGTGCATACACTTATCAAGAAAATCAAATTTTAAATCACACTCTAGCATATGCATACTTAGAGAATACTTGGGGGGAAATAGAGTCTCAATATGATTTCAACAAAATGTTTTGTCAATGAATAAAATCATTTGTTCTGAGTAAATAAAAGTCCAATGTTATCAGCTTGGTAGTTGCAGTATATATTTTTTGTACATACTTGCTCTTTTCAGCCTCCTATGATATAAAGAACAACAGAACTAGTCATAAGTTTGTGATCTGTAATAATGTTAAAGCTAACTGTGCAAAGAATGGCTTAAATCAGTAATGGATCTTTAATCAAGGTTCAATCATGAAAATATAAGAGGTACTATATTTATCTTCCCTCTATCTCAACAACTGGAGCAAACATGCCTGTCACATGATGATCCTCAGTACATATGACAATTGTCACTATTACAGGAACTAGAACTTTTTACCAGTTCACTCGAAGGATAAAAATTATCATGGAGTGTCAATGAAGTAGTAAGGATAGTATAACATCTTCAGTCTTAAAGTACAAATCAACTGCATTGATCAGCCAATACAGAAATCTCAATACTTTGACTGTTTGAGTAGGTAGCTTGTGTTTGTGATTCAAAGTGGTACATTTGAGTTGCCATGAACATTGATATAGACCCAAAAGATTGTCAGATAACATTCATGCCGACAGTAGACATGCCACAGAATGGATTCAAGTGGCCCCTAAGTATAATATATGTTGAGTACCACATACACATGATCCAAAGAGATAAATCTTCCATGTAAATCCACAGGAAGAATATACTGACTTCCAGAAAATCAGATAACTGCCATTAAAGCATTATGTTCTGAAAATGTGCAGCTTTAAAAAAAAGGTAAGATTATTCAGATCAAATACAGTTACATTAGCATTATAACATCATACTTTCACTTTCATCATTTTCATTTTGCTGTTTTAGTTAACTTTACAGCTGTTAAACTCAAGACTCCATACCCACATCTTGACATAAGTGGATTTTCCTTATGGTAACTACAAAATTTTAGGGATATGAAAAAGGCAGTTTTTTTGGTTAAGCTTACAACAAAATGAACATTATTTTTAAAAATAAAATTTTAGTTGAAACCTCAATACACTTTCAAGATCTTTGTAGCAACTTTTCAATATCATATTTAGATTCTGCAGCAAAAAATGGACAAACTGCCACATATGAACTTTGATTCACCATTTTGCTTTGTTCTGGCAGCACTTTAAAATCGTAATATCATTCTGTTCCTGGTACATGGTACATGGTCAAGAAGAGATGAATAATATGATATTAAAACTACCAGAAATGAAGAACAATTAAGAGGTAGACTAAAAATCACAGAAACTATTGTTTACTAAGAGTCAGTAAGTGTACCATGTTTCATTAAAATCTGACAACCTTGGTTAAAATTTCTTAAATTTTTGGTGCTTTGACAAGGACTGGACCAAGTGCAAATGGTTGGATAGAAGATACAGCAATCGAGCAGTGGTTTTTGAAGCACTACATTCTATTGTTGAACAGATTTTGAAAACTATGTATCATCTTTTTTGATTGCCATAGTAATCATGTTACCTTCAAAACTGTGGAAAGTGCCAAATCAACTTACATCATAATGGTTTGTTTGCCTCTATACATAGGCTTAGCATTACAAATATGTGATGTTAAGATGGAAAGATGTTCTGAAGGCTTTGTTTAGACTGTCACAAATCAAACTAGTATGTAAAGCTTCCGATATCTTTTGAAGACAGAGTGGCTCAGGATGAACCCAGGGCATGACAAAGCTGGGATTGCTAAGAGTGGAATATACCCTTTCAATCCTGAAAAAGTTGTACCAAAAGCTATTCAGCCACAACATCAACAACTAGGGTCCAATTCAAAGACTCCCAAAAAAAAACTCACAAAGGGTGCTAATATTCAGACTGTTATACCAAGCCCAACTGAAAAGACAGGTGCTGCCATCTCCAATTCTATTCAAATTTGTGCAGGCAAAGCAGTGGAAGTTTTCTTTTTAAATCAAGCCATTGACAGGCTGCAGGAGGAAGATGGATAATCATTCAGTGAAGGTCAGAAACTATTTATGTAAGTTTAATAACACAATCTACTGAAGACATAGACCAAATGAAAGGAATATGATGGTTATGCAAATCTTACAATACAACATTTTTTCCTCATAAAAGCTGACTTATACTAATGACAGTTAAAACCATCAATTTTATGTACTGGTGGCACATTGATGCCAAGCAAATGGTGGTCATCACAGAACTGGAGCTATCCCTGACCACCATAATTGATTGGTATGGGTACCAAATGGATGTGTGTCAAGACTTTTATCTAGGTGACTATTACATCTGTGAATTATGCTCCGAATGAACACATAATCTAACTGACTGTCATGCCTTGCTTTGATATTGTGATGCAGCAATACAGTAGGATAAAATGTTTTGATAATATTGTCATACATAAAGTAGAAAGGCATTATACATTGTTTCTTGTCTCCTCTTCGTATCCTCTTCAAAACTGGTTGCAGTACCCCTCTGAAAATTATATTCCATATGACCCCGTATCAACAACCCACATTTGATATGTCAACCCTTTCGGTGCTGGTCCCGAAATCTTCGGGCCCGCACAGATACACAGCATGTTGGTCCCAAATATATCGGGCCCCCATATTTTCATATATTGTACATATAATATAGCATTGTTTTTATTCTAATTATGTTAAATAATGTATTCCCTTTTGGAATAACATCTCTGTGACTAATATTTCGAGCATCAATGACTTTTAAGCCACTTTTCGTTCTCCTGAGAGAGGTTTAGCTATGACGACTAGATCTGCAAATGACTGTCAATCAGCTGATTGCAGCAAACCTAAGCGAAGGTATGATACCTCGGAAGCTTGGGCCTTCTTGATGGAAAATTATCCAGATCTTCCTGGAAGTGCAGATTCAATGTCCTCTGTCTCTGACAACGATTCAAGTAAGTTCGAATTCTTAAAATTTGTTCTGTTCTTGTTTTATTGAGGTCCAACAACAAGGTCCACTCCATTTGTAAACATAGTCCCCCTTTTTTGTTTTGATCACTAATTGACTTGTCTTCGCTGTATTTGTGATTTGTTTTAATGATATTTTCCCGTTTCATTTGCAGATGACGATGATATAGAGCCTGCACTTCGTGACCAGGATAATGGAATGCATGATACTGAAAATGGTGAGCTGCTGGAATTGGAATGTTGTGATGAAAAGGGTGTTGATCATCCTGTGGTGGAATTTGACAATGATGCAAATACTGGGACTGTGGTCATTTCTCAACATGATCAAACATCCAGAATACCTGTGGTAGGTTTAGAAAAATTATACTCAAATTACCCCTCAACATTTCGCTGGTTTTTGTTTTGATTAGGAGTGTGTTGTTTAGTCATATGGTGTATAGCTCTCATCTTGTTACTTGTTGCAATGTTTATGCAACTTGAATGTGAGTTTGTACTAATCACCATAGACCCTATTATCTCTTGGTAGATGTCGTCTCCACATAACTTATTTCAAACATGAAATTTGTTTCCAAGTTTGTGACAAAAAGTTTGGAGAATTTTGTTGACAATTGGTTTTTACGGCTCTTTGGGGATTTATGAAATTCAAGGTAACTGTCATTAGCAGTGATTAGGGGATCCTATTGTTCTATCTTTCTCAGAGTAAAGAGAATTGTTACAATAGTATAACATGAATCAACTCCTCTGATACAGTAAATGTGTTTTCTTCTCTCTAGACACTAGTGCTGTCCATTTGCGATTAGTTTACTAGTCGACTAGTCGATCATTGTTCACAAAGATGGGCGTGGCTCCCTTCGTAAATTAATACGAACATTTTCAAATTGTTACTCCCACCCTCCACCCCACTACGAAAGTTCCTGCTTTAAATTTTTGGGGGGATTAGACGCCTCAATCTTCCCAGGATTGCGCTATTGATAAGCTCATCAATAATCACAGAACAAATTTTTGAATTATTGTGTTTTCACTATACCAAGTAAGATTTCTTGGCTCGCCAGAGAGCAGCTCCCTCTACCA
>JAAAKL020003680.1:0-22530 GCA_010016065.2 Carybdea cf. marsupialis auct. non (Linnaeus, 1758)
ATATCAAACCACATGTGCTACTTACCTTTTGGGTAGAATCTCAACAGTATTTGGCAGATCCAATGGCTCGCGATTCCTGAAATCAATATCACAACAAAATGAAAAGAGAGAGATAACATTCTTATAAAGATCATTTCATGCCTTAACTTGTTCTAAATATGAAACATGAATTCAAATTTTATCAACTTGTTTTTCACGAGAGATAGTGAGAAAAAACTCAGAAGAACTGATGAGCATGCATAATTAATAACATGGAAGATAGGATGGAGATACAAGGAGAGGCTTCTTTTCAAAATGATAAGGGTATAATTATTTCAGACCAGAGAGGATCTTTATTAACATAAAAAGCAATGATCAAAGATATCTAATGAGAACATATGAAGTACTTTGAACATGCCAAGAGTTGTCATAGCCATCTGTAAGACATAAGCTTCAAGATATAGGGCTTTCATAACTGTGATCTACCCTAAATACTATAATGGCAGAAGCTCTACCATATGTTGGCTATCAACTTGTTACTAATGCGAGGGCAGCGGTGCGGCAAGGCGTGACAGGAAGGGAGGATACAAGTTGCTGTTAGCTTCGACTGTTTAGGATTACTTCAGTCACACAGCTGATTAAGGTAGTCAAAGACTACTGTATATATGCCATACTAAAATAGTTATGGAATGTACGATTACTCAAGAAGATAGGTGAAAGGATACTTATCTTACATTAAATACAGCGTCAGCTAAGTGTGGTTAAAAATGATGAGGCAAGTATCGGTACATTCGTTTACAACTTACGTTATATGCTATTGTACAGATGACTGTCATGCACAGTATGAAAACAAATGTAGTTAGATCTTGCAATACCTGTGACGATTCAACTTAACGAGTAATCATGGGAATAACGTTATTGTAATGATACGAAATAAATTATACGAAATAACTCTTTCGAAATAGGTCTAGTTCTAGAGGTTACGAGTAAGCTAAGTTGACAACTTCTGTTCAACAAGTGTAACTCAACCATCTCACACTAACACTAAATACAACTTACCATAAGATGGCTTTTGTGATAGGAAACTTTATTTGACTTTCACCATATCGTCTACAAAATAAAAAATAAATTATTGAGTCCCAATACCAAGACCGAGTCTCAATTATGTGTATCTAAATTGATAAAGAGGTTGTTATATCACATGAAATTAAAGGAATTAGACAGCTTGTCTGCTAGGTATCTATCTACATGCACTTACCTTACTGGATTGTACAAGTTCAACCCGATAGTATGAACTTCACTATATTTTCAGACACCACTGTCCTGCATTTTATTTTGAATGTCGGATATGAGTTCAGTGTCTTTGCACAGTCAATATAATTAAGGGCCAGTCTCCCAATACAAGCTTTACAATGTTTGGGCTGTCAAGTTAGAACCATGTTTACAAGTCCTTTTTTGCTAAAAGCAGCGTCTTGGTAATCTTATTCTTCATTCCCTAATGTTTTAAGACTGGACTATGACACTACAATTGAACTCAGTCTCTGCATCATACCCTTTTCAGGGTTTATCCAATGTTACTATAAGGGCCATGGTAGCAGCCAGGTGTAATAGGAAATGTTAAGATACAAGGTGCAGTTACATTGGCCAGTAGAAGACGCAAAGTTGCGTCAGGAGGTGGGAGCGACAGGGCGTAAAACAAAGACCAGATGTGAAAGAAACGGGCAAATCGTTTGAATGGCAATAGTCAAAGTAAGTCGTACTTATAGAATGGTCTACTAGTATCAAGAGAATGATCGGTCTTCTAATAGAAAATTCAGTATGAGCCAGTAACTGGACTGTACTATAATGTCGAAGTAGTAGGTAGGGCACGGAGTCTTAATAGAGAATACAAGTAATTGCAACATGAAAAGAACTATGGAAGATATGGGAAGAATGTCAATTAAGATTGGGTAAGTGAATACCTGAGACCAAATTTAGCGAGGTATTTCTACAATACAAAGTACATGCATAGTGTGCTGTTTACATCGTAACGTATCTCATCAGGAACACAATGGGGAAGTCCTTGATGTTACAGTGCCATCAAATAGTTTGATGCAAAGTAACTACGTAATTGCTTAAGCAATGCCATATTGCACTGTATGCTGCATACTTCTGTGACCGATCGTCAAGTTCGTGATCCACAAACAGTGCTGTTGGTTTGGCTTTTTTTTTAGCTTTACCGGCTTGTTTATTTCGAATTATACAAGAAAAAGAGTGATAACGTCGAAGTCGAAGCTGTGGAGTACAAACAGCAATTCTAATTTAGGAATCTAAGGCACCTATATTTATAGTGAAGGATAGACAGATCATGAGTTCGGCTCACGATGACCTGATGTGGGCAAAAGTCAATAAAATCCACCTTACATTGGCTTGCATGAATCTCATGACTATGTGGATGGCACATGATGCCTAGATGACAATGGGATGAGAATCTACACAATGAATCCTCGAGCATCACGAGATAAACATACAAGCATCAGGTAAGCTTACGACATTCCTCTACACAATACCTAATTAGAATTTGTGCACGGTTACCCTTCGTTATGATATTTATTGATCTCCTTCATAATTCTTCATTACTTAATTACCAATCATACCGAAATAGTTATAGGATAGAAACAGAATACTTGTGCGATGTATCGATAACTTGCATGTAGAGGGAATAAAATAGAAAGGTGCCTGTGGGGGTTGTGATAAAGTGATCATCTCATAGTTGCTGTAAGAAGACGCAAAATTGCCAAGAGAAGAAACAAAGTCCCCAGCAGAAGACGCAGAGTCGTCTGTAGAAGATGCAAAGTCATCGAAAGCAGAAGACGTAGAGTCGTCAGCAGAAAACATGGAGTTGCTAGTATAAGATGCAGAGTCACCAGAAGAAGACGCAAAGGTGCCCGAAGAAGATGTAGAGACGCCAGAAGACGCACAGTCCACAGTAAAAGATGTTAAGTTGCCACAAGAAGACGCACACTCACCAGAAGAGGACGCAAAGTTGCCAGAAGAAGGTACAGAGTGGCTAATAGCAGACGCAGAGTCGCCAGTAGAAGAAACAAAGTTACCAGTAGAAGACGCAGAGTCGCCAGAAAAAGACACAAACTCGCCAGAAGAAGTTGTAGAGTCCAAAACAGAAGACGCACACTTGCCAGAAGAAGACGCACACTCACCAGAAGAAGACGCACACTCACCAGAAGAAGACGCAAAGTTGCCAGAAGATACAGAGTGGCTAATAGCAGACTCAGAGTCACCAGAAGAAGACTTACAATTGCCAGAACAAGACGCAGAGTCGCCAGTAGAACAAGCAAACTTGCCAGAAGAAGATGTGGAGACGCCAGAAGAAGACGCAAAGTTGCCAGTAGAAGATGTAGAGTCGTCAGAAGAAGATGTAGAGTCGCCAGTAGAACAAGCAAACTTGCCAGAAGAAGACACAAAGTTGCAAGTAGAAGACGTAGAGCCACAGGGAGATGTAGAGTCGCCAGTAGAACAAGCAAAGTTGCCAGAAGAAAACGTAGAGACGCCAAAAGACGCAAACAAAGTTGCCACTAGAAAAGGAACGGTTGACAGAAGAAAACACAGAGTCGCTATTTGAAGAAGTTAAGTTGCCAGTAGAAGATGCAGAGACGCCAGAGGAAGACGCAAAGTTGCCAGTAGAAGACGCAGAGTCACCAGAAAAAAACGTAGAGTTGCCAGAAGAAGACGTAGAGTCGCCAGAAGAAGACGCAAAGTTGCCAGTAGAAGACGCAGAGTCACCAGTAGAAGACGTAAAGTTCTCAATAGAAATGCAATGGTAACTACCTAGATGCTTAAACTAGTCTCTGACCTACAATGTATTCAGAGTTGCAACATGAATTACAAATAACTAATTGGTAGGAACACTTACATAGGTAGCTTTGATATTGCCACTGGGCTTGCAACCCAATGCAATATAACTCCATAATGAAGATAGCTAAGCAAGGTATTCTACACTACAGATAGCATATATATGCATACAGGTGTCTTAAAATTTGCATTCAAGTCTTCTCATTTGCTCCCTGTCAGAGATGGCTTAATGCAATTTTCATGTCTTAGATATAAACATAACACAATTTTATCCACACTGAAAAAATTATGCGCAGTGGATAAAATTTTTGCGCTTTTGAAAGGATGTAGATTTTACCTCAAAAAATAATTTAAAAATACCCTCCATTCAATTTCTGCTTACATTTTATGAAAGTAGACTGTCTGGGGATTTCAGAAACACCAAAATTTGTATGTTTCATAGCATTCCAATTTTTGACCCTGAGGTTGACCTTTTCATGGAATTGCCCAATAGTCTTACAATTGGCATTTCTGGGGGTGAGCGACATAGGGCTGCAGACAAGGGAAGCTTATGGCACCAACATTACAAATCACAACAAGAACATCGACACTCACACCTAGAGTCATGGGTTGTGTACCTTTTGTGGCACTTTCTAGCTTACATTGACAGACCATAATGGAAAAAAGACTCAGGCAACACAGGTATTTTCCTCACATTTGCCACCTTTACAGCCAATCTAGATTCTGTCTTGAAGCATAACTTGAACTCAGCCACAGTGTTCAAAGAGGCTTCTAAAACCATTGAGAATGAACTGCTAGATACCATGCTTGACATTACCCAGTGTAATATTCACAAGGAATTTCTAGCAGTGATAGCTAACAATACAACTGAATTGTCTAATCAAATTCAAAACTTCTTATTGGCAATCTGTGATATTAGCAAAATAGATAGAATAAACAGGCTCAGGATATATACTCAATGTCATTTTTTAAAAATTCAATATAATCTTAAATTTATTAGTGGGGACAAATAAAGGAAATCTGTTCATACATACACAAGAATACAGGCAATCAAACTTATTTTTATATATATGCAGTTTGTATGGTCTTTAGTATGTACAAAGGAGTAGTCAAGTATAATTGGTGTTCTGTTACATTTTTTAAGACTTGATTTCTGATTTAAAGAGTGAATGTGTAAAACCTCAAAGAAAAGCCTACAGTTAAAGACTTTGCTTACAGACCACTTCCCTCCACAGCACACTCAAGTCAATTTCTTGCTGCAAATGGTAAATGACAGGTGGGTTTCCCCAATCGTCGTGAGATTCTCTGACTTTCTGCCGCCTATCTGTGCAAGCATGTAAGCCACTTTCTAACTTTGAATTTTAGATTCTGTAACATTGGCTTTCATGACACATTACTCTTGATATCATGCTGACACAAAATATGGATCCAGGTTACTTTGTCAATGGTTCCATCTGAAGACACCAGTTTAGGGGGGCAGTGCTGTGAAGGTGGAAACTTTCTCAACGGGGAAACCTACCTCTAATAGGACTGAACTGGAGGCATTTTTCCTGCCAAACTATAAGTAGTTTTGAGTTCTTCAAAAAATGTGTGTAAGGAGAAATTACCCTTTCCCAAGCAGTTACTTAAAATATAGCCAAAATAAAAAGCAAATAGTTCCATTTTCCCACTTGTTTTGGCTTCTTCAAGAAAATTGAAATTTGCCCTAGCAGCCACTGCATATAATGTAATTGAGTGATGCAAGTCAAGCTGGGCATATTAATAGTATCTTTAAGTTTGCTGTTGTTACTAAAAAAGCTCACAATGAAACTGTATGTGCCTCGGGCCTCTAGATTCCACTAAACAATGCTCAACTGCTCATGAAATGGGTTCAGACCATAAGATGCAATACTAGGAAACCATCAAAATATCCTGTGCTATGTGAAAGATATTTTCAAATTGATTATTATTACTGCACCCCCATGACTTTCAGGGGATCAAAAGAAAGCTCTTAAGCCAGATACTGCGCCTTCTGTTTTTACTTTCCCACTCATCTTCAAAAGGGTTCTCAGAAGAGAAAGGCTCCCAATAAGCTCAGACCAACTTAAGGGCAGTAATCCACACAAAGAGGCAAGAGTAACAAAGGAACATCACTATTCACGATCAAGGGGAAAAGGAAATTACAAAGCTAACAAGGACTTTTACTGAAAAAAAACTAGAAAATCAGAGTCCAAAGACCTAAAATGTTAAGAACGTAGGAAACAATACATCATCTTGTGGGAAAACTAGAAAAGTTTTCAAGTTGTTGTCTGAGGACTTGGCAAAAAGGTTTCTAAAAGATTCTGAGCACATGAAGTATGAGATTTTTAGAAATGAATTCTTGAATGATGGATGCATCCATGGTTCTAGATATTCAGATGCTGTGAAACAGTTTGCCTTACTCTCCACTTCAACAGCTCTCATGCACACAAGTATATTAGGCAAACATTACATTCACGAAATTCATCCATATTCCCATCCTGGTCTTCACACTGTGAATGTTAAGCTGGGTTTCTACAATAGGCATGTTATTATATGCAGCAGTCAATATGCAAGAGAATGTGCTCTACTATAGGATGAGATGGTAATTAGGAAGGAGATTGTCTGGGATAACAAAAGAAACTGCTTTGCTGGAAATACTTACTCTGATAAGATGATTGTATAGGATCGGGATACTCCTGCTCACAATGTTCTTGAAGTGTTTGCAGTTGGATTGAAGAAACCCTGGTATTATCACACATATTTCCCACAAGCAAACTGAGTTCTGAGATCCAACCTCAGATCATAACTGAAGCAATAATTCACTAAAGCAAGGCAGGTTTGGCTGTGATTGTAGTAGCTTTAGATGGTACAACAAAAGATCTGTAATCTCCAGGGAGACCAGGTTACAACACTTTATTTTTTGTGCACTACTTTCCCCATTTAACCAGGATTGGTGAGAAAACCTATAAAATTCATATATGATCCATATATCGATATAATCTATGTTAAATACTCTAGAGCAAACCATGCACGTTAATATTTATTGATAGTCAGGCAACTGCAGACTTGATTATAAAGATCTTTTTGATATCCTAAATTCAAAAAGTAAGTATGGAAAGGGAAGATATGCAGTAGATGATACAGAATGCTATCTTTTAAACATCATAGATTTCCAGACATGTGTACAAGACAAAGATGGAATAAACTAGCTGATGGACCCAGGAAAACCTTCATTACTGGATTTACTGTGAAAAGCAGCATATCAGCATTTCCCAACATTTGGCTGGATCTGATGGCAACGTTCATCTCCATCCCGATCCTGTTGCTGTAACTGGGAAAATGACTTTTT
This sequence comes from Carybdea cf. marsupialis auct. non (Linnaeus, 1758), assembly GCA_010016065.2. Lineage (NCBI taxonomy): Eukaryota > Metazoa > Cnidaria > Cubozoa > Carybdeida > Carybdeidae > Carybdea > Carybdea cf. marsupialis auct. non (Linnaeus, 1758). The sequence goes on from JAAAKL020003680.1 coordinate 7,178, forward strand.
GGGCTGCTCCCACACTTGATTGCATAATTTGCTGCAGAGCTGGAGGTCCCTGTGGTTCTCTCAAACTGATCCCCCAATGCAATGTCCTGATCAGTAACAGTATTTGGGCTTCTTTTGAGAAGTAACTACAACAGTTTCATAGGGTGACGTGATTAATCTCAAATAGATTCCCTTCTAGGTTGTTTATGTCCATAGAAGCCTTGCAGCTAGATTGCTGGATGAACTTTCTTTGAAGCAATTCAGCTGAGTATAGCATAAATCTGATTCAGTCTAGATTGCTTTGGGGGGGGGGGGGTCAAAGGCATACCTCCTCTTTGGCAGCCCCCTCAAGGTATTGGCAGAGAAAATTGGTGGCTTCTTAATTGCTTAGTTGTTGAGCTGTAATGGCTCTGCCAGCCCTCTCAAAGACTTTCTCATCAAGGATACCATTATATCGTTGGATCTTCCATTACCTGAGGACCTTGATTGTTGCCACTGGAGCAGGGGCAATCAGCTGGCATTGATCCACAACTCCTCCTTTTCCATCAGTTTTGCCTGTAACTGCTGTAAATGGCCAGCCAAATCAGTTACCTTGGCCATCTTTCACACAGTTTCTTGTAATGGTCCATGGGGGTCCTTGCTTGGTGAATTGTAACCCAATCTTCTGACACCCAAATGTGAAGATGTTGGAGAGACAGAACATGAAACAAGGACAAAAATCAAATGGGTACCTGATGGGATATTCAGTATCTTTTACTGGAAGTTAAAAAAAATAATGGGCAAATCGTTTAAATGGTGATAGCCAAACTACATCATACTTCAAGAATGGTCAACTAGTATCAAGTGAATGATCGGCCTTCTAATTGAAATTTCAGAACAGGCAGGAAACTCAACTGTACTATTCTATTGAAGTAGTAGCACACAAAGTCTTAGATAGGGAATATAAGTAATTGTAACATGAAAAGAACTATGGAAGATGTGGGAAGAATGTCAATAAAGATTGGGTAAGTGAATGCCTGGAACCTAATTTAGCGAGTGATTTCTACAATATCATACATGGTACATGCATACAGTGCTGTTTACCTCATAATGTATCACATAATGAAAACAACGTCGAAGGCTTTCTTGTTACAGTGCAAGCAAATAGTTCTGTGCAAATTAACTAGGTAATCGCTTCAGCAATGCCGGATTGCACTGCATGTTGCAGTTGTCACTGTATGCTGGTAATGCTTTCTTTAAGTATCTTCTCAGTAGGTGGGGAGTACACACTGGGGGTCTACTTTGCTAGTCCTCCAGAGCATAAAATTTCTAGCACATAAAATCAGGAAACGAGAACTTGAAGAGCTATCTTTCCCTAGAAAACTAGAAGGTAAAAGAGTGCCAGAAGAGCAACGAAAAACTTCCATTGACAACTTTTGTCACCAAAAATACAATCATCTGCAAAAACTTACATTAGACAGAAAAAATCTTGCATGAACTATTGTGGGGGGGATAAAACCCAACCCTTCAAGCAAGCAAGTTTTGTAGAGCTCCATGTCAAGCAAGATACTAACAGAAAGAGAGACAGTCTCTGATTGTTACACATCTACAAACACAGCTGCATCAAACTCAACAAATGGTGCTGTTTATACCATTAATAATTCTGTGCATAAAAGCAACAGCTTTTATTAACTACTTATTGGATATGCAAGGTTCTTGGTGTCAACAGGATTGTTACCAGAATTATCTTATATATATAGGCAATGATTCTGGAATTTATGTAGTGTCACATTTATGCTCCTATGTCAATGAATTGCAGAAACACATCACTTATGACATACTTATAAGTGTCATGCTAAAGCTAGGGGGAAATGCAACTGTAGCTGGTACTGGAGATTTCTTTTACATGGTTAAGTTGAAAGAAAGAAGCAGCTTGATGCAAAAGATAGGACTTTTAGGTGAACAAAAGGACCTGTAATGCATAGAAAGACATGGTGGTTGTATAGTCATATGTGTCATGTTGTTCATTAAAAGTGCAATTTATTAACAGAATGGAAACAAGGTGTGGTTAAAAGAAAGTTGCATCTTCAGTCAAAGGCACCAGTAAAGTTGTGTATCAATTAAAAGAATTAAAGATGTTAACAAATGGATTGGCCAGATCAAAATTGAAATATACTGGATTGGAACCAAATGGCAGGAGCAATCAAGATAATATTGGAGAGCAGTGTTTGAGACAGATTGGAAGTCATTAGTGAAAACAAGATTTCAAGTGAACTGGAGAAGCTATGAAGTGAACATTTGAAACACAGAATTTGCAAATTCCAAGTTGTCCCACTCTAACAGGGGGTAGAAGGAAGTATGTACCCCTGGGCATTAACCCTGAAGGGGGGATGTAAAAGTTTTGGATGTAAAAAATCAATATCATATGGTTGCCAGAAAGTTTTAGTCGAGCCAGCCCTATCAGCTGCACCGGTATTTCTACCCTTGAACCCTTACCAACTTGATCGGTCTGTCAATTAGTAGTGCAGGACTTTTAATAGATAAAGACTACGTGAGGGCCAGGAAGTGTACAAGAACAGTAAAGAAAGTTAATACTAAAATATTCAGCAATAGTCTGACAGAAGAGCAAAATATACTGTAATCTGGACAATACATGTTCATATGGTCTCACATGGTGTGGGTGATATCATTAAAAACAACAGCCTGCTGTCTTTGAGAGCTAGAGTTGCTCATGATACCTTATTAAGTCCAATGTTAATATAATTGATATATGAGTAAGGCAATACTTCCCTTAAACCATTCTATAGTTACAGCACAAGACGCAGGGGTTGAAATTTGCGATCATCAAAATATCAAAATTGGATGAGAATGCTAATAACATTAGAGAGGAAGTACAAATGCTTTTTCACTTCTATGCTAATTCTATGCAAGCTATGTAAATTACGTTCTAAATATGGAGTAAGGAATAAGTTCTGGTACATGATACTACTTGCGTAAGCGCAAAATACAAGTTTACGGTCAAGACATGTATCTGTCACACGGGATAATTTTAACATTCACAGGATTTTTCGTCACGTGTAAGCTGCACATGTGCGCAATCAGCAGCTGCGTTTTAGCAGTAGCTGCCTTTCATAGCTAAGTACATTGCAGTGCTTCTTGTTAACTGCAGTTGAAAACCTTGAGACACAGTCCTAGCTTATGCTTGTAGTGCTGGATACTGTTTCTCTTATATTTTTTTGGGCGCATAGATAATCACCATCGAGCCTCTGGAACTCAAGGATCCACAGAAAATTTTTCTAATACTAACTTTCGGAAACTTCGGCTACGTCAAATGAACTCTCTCAAATATTATCAAAGGACATACAAATTGCCGTAAGAGTAGTTTTCAACCTGAGCAGCATTCTTGGTAAAATAATGATAATTTTTGACAAAGTTGCAAGGTGTATCAACAAATTACCATGGTTCGTAAATAACTTCACCTTCACATGCTTACCTGTTAGCTGTAAAATTCGGACGTGGAAGTCAACTCCGACGGTTGGGTCCGAACTTTGTATGAACTGTCCTTCTGTAAACTGTCTCAATAATGAAGATTTTCCTACCGTGCTATCACCAATCAATATAATCCTGAACTGGTAGAAGAATTTGGGGTCATACCTCCTTGTCGACTCTGACATTTCGTAATGTCAACTTCAGCTTGACGCCTTATCGACTTCGAGAAGTTAAGCCTTGGCGAACTTATAACACTCAATATGTGTTTATTTCCTTTTCAATTTCCTCAATGTTACAGGTAGTCAAGTTCTTCTGAATTTACTCAAGCAATAGATAATCGTATTACAGGCATACAGTGCAACAATACTTGATCCATAAGACGTAAACATCAACACAAGAAGTGAAACAAGTGGAGTTAATAAATGCTTTCACAAATCAATCATGACGATTGTGCGAAGTGGGGCAGTGCGTTGAATTTGTCTCGATCTGAAGTCGAGTAAACTCTTGACTTGATCATTACCTGTGATTGATTCTTTTCTTGATCTTGTTTAGACCAAACAAATGACCCATAGGAGCTTTTGTTTCCTACATTTGTGGTACAATAGCCAGCCAATTAAAATGATTAAATTTGACCTGTAGCGCAAGAAAACAGGTTTATTCTTTTTTCATGTGTAATACTCCAGACACGACATTTGTTGATACTCAAAGAAAGGAGCTGTGAGATGATCAGGCAATAATTCTAGAATGTATGTAACGAGGATAAGAAAGGTTTTAGGCCCTATAGACTTTTAAAAACAATGCTCATACAATGTTTCTCCACCATTTATAACTTTTCTGTCTCTTCCAATGAAATAAGGCACACCGACCCGTTCAAATAGGGCTATGAATTTTATATTTTACTTACAGATGCCAGTTCCAAACAAGATGCTGTGTGGGCTAAATCAGTTTCAAGTCAACAATTCCAACAAAATAAGTAGAAAACATTGCATTTGTTCGGACCAACCCCATTCATTGTTTCATGTCGCACTATCTCGAGGCCACCGGCAATCTTTAACAAAGCGTGTTTCTGTTTAACTGAAGTGGGAATAACAAAACACCATGAGAAAACCCTATTGTATTCTTCCCGCTAATTGAAATGGAGCGGAAACGAGGAAGTCAACAACAATAATACCACACCTTGACGGCTTCAATCATCGATTGAGGCGGTAGAACACATCAGGATATTGCGGTGGAACTTCATGTAATCACACAATATTTATTTCTTACTACGAACTTGCCTGTAGGACCCCGACAGCAAATGCATCTTTGACGTATGCAGAGCTTCCGAACCCAGACCTCGTGGGCTCTGTGGTGTGCGAAGGGATTTCAAAAGGGACGGGGACAAGACAGAGCAAATGTCTTTGACATAACTTAACGGGGGTGGAGGTGGGTCCTCCCCTTGAAAATTTTGAACTTATGAAATCTTCACAGCAAGGAGCTCCACACCCATACACGTACGTCACTGTTGCCATAAAAATATTCGCGTCATTTTTCGATAGGAGACAGCTGATCTTGTTTTTCTTCGTCTTGCCAGTCAGTACACAAAGAAAAATAGGTCAGAAATTCTAAATGCAGGATTACATGCAGGGTGTAGAGAAATGTTTTACAAAGAGGTTTGTGGTAAGACCTGGTGCTAACGTAATTTAAAACTTTCTGACATAATTGTAGTTTTGAAGGAGAACATAACTGCAGATAATTGTAGTGACAATACTTTTACTTGCAGGGTGTAGAGAAATTTTTTACAAAGAAGTCTGTGGTAAGACCTGGTGCTATCGTAATTTAAAACTTTCGGATATAATGGTAGTTATGACGGAGAACATAACTACAGATAATTGTAGTAACAATACTTTTGCTTTCCTTCAAGAAGCGATCTCCATTAATTGCATTGCCCTTTCCGTGTGCTCTCGATGAACATGTTTACCAGTTTTAGACTCATAACTGTGAATTCATTTTCAGAAACCGAAGGTATCTAAATCTTTACCTATCCTTTTATGATCAGTACAAACCTGAGCACACTATTTGATCGAAATCGACAACGAAACAAAACCCAGAAAATAGAAGGATTTAAAATGCTGTTGTCACACTGTAACTGCAAAAGTTTACTTATTAGGCATGTTCGTTTAATTGTATTAGGTGGTTGGACCGCGTAAGACATCATAAAGGATTGGAGAATGCAAGAAGTCAATATCACGCAATGCACATTCTCGTAAAATCTGTTGGCAGCACCAGCATGTTCTAGAAAATGGCTGACCAAGCAGATAAAATGTGACAAACATTTCCTAAAAATTGAAATTTAGTAAATGCTAGTAGGCATAGATAAACTCTAGGGCTTTCTAATTCATCTCATATGAGCACTAAAAAGCAAAGAAAGAGTTTTTATCATCAGACCTCCTTCCATCACATTGAAGAATGAGGCTGCATATGCATTCTCTCAAACAGCCGTAATTTATTGCATTCATTTTGGCTGGCGTTGAATACAAAGTTTTAAGAAAGAAATTTTTCAAACGAATATTTACTTCTAACGTACATTCTACTCAACACAAAACCGCTTTCAAAATTTAACAGTTTTAATAATGTTGATCACCTTCCACATTTCCACTATTAATAAAAATAACCTTCCCCTGCGTCACATATTAATGATAATAACAGTGATGACAATAATACTATTACTAGTTTGTTAAGATTTCTATTTCTATTATTTGAAATTTCACATCTACATCACTCTCTTTATAAGGCCTAATAACGGTATGGCAATGGCTATTTACATATTTAGAAAGTGCATGTATTTCAAAATAGACTATAACTATTGAACAATCATCCGACAGTTAGGCACATTCGATAACTGAAACAATATAAATCTAAAAATAAAAACTTTGTAAACAATGGCAGATCGGAAACAAAGGAGTTTGGGTTAACCTAGTAGATATCCTTCCAGCAGAAAGGATAATACGCTGCTGCTCTTATACAAACGTCGATCAACTTTCTCACAATGCAGGGGACATCCTTAGCTTGGAGATACAAACATAATAATACTGCAAGAAATAGAGATAACACTTAAGTACTTGAAAAGCTTTTTTGTCTGACAGTCCTCAGAGTACAAAATCACCAGATTAGAAATTGAGAAGGAAGAACTTTAAACTCGGCGAAAATTTCTTCTTTGTTTAATTTTTTCTAGTGGAATGTAAAACTCAAGACCCTGTTACAAGACGAATTTCATCGAGTTTTGCATTCCATCACAAAAAGGAAGCAGTGGAGAAATTTTCGCCGAGTTTGAAATTCTAACTTCTCAATTTCAATTCAAACAATTTTTTACTCTGAGGACTGTCAGACGAAAAAAAGTACTAAAATGTTTTCGTTGATTCGTTGTTTTATTCTTCTGTACGATCAGTAAACAAATAGTTCAGGGTAGATACTATTGCTACAATCATAAATATTCCTAATGATCCAACTTTAAGATTTATAAATGTCAAATCTTTTTTGATGTAGTTTTTGATAAACCTATTCGAGAGTAGAAAATTATGGGCGCGGTCTCTGATGGCTGATGTATATATATCTTAAAGGATACACATCCTTAAGTGGTAGGTCTATACTTTTGTAGGAGGTTAACGCCGTAACGTTTCGGTATTGATTTTATGACAGTTTTTCCCTTAATATGGGTTTTTTGTAGTCCATTACGTTGTTTTGATTAGTTATGTTATGTATGAACTTATGTATGGGCATTTCTTGACCAAGAGGACAAGATGATCCAGACTTTTTTATTTGTTTTATTACTTTGGTAATCATTTAAGAGGAGAGTCAAAAAGAGGTAGCCAATTGGAATAACAAAGGGTTTGAAGGGTTAGGATTTTTCTAGGATATCTGTGGAGTACTTGGTACAGGAGGCAACAAAATGGTAGAAATTTAGGATACATACTAACCTAGAATTGCCAAGTTATACTATTATAGAAATTTTCATGCCAAGATTTACTTTTTTTAAACAAGCAGTTGCTCTTAACAAGACTTAAATGCCACTGACACGTTGAGAGCTACAAAAACAGAAAAGATAGAAAAGACAGGTTTATTAAGTGAACGATTGAGCTAACAGAAACCTGTTACTAAGAACCTTGAACCGAGTAAGGTTATAGTCATTAGGGAAGCACGAGGAAGAAAGAGAATTCTAGAGAGTGGCAGTGCCAAGAAAGAAACTCATGACATAAGTAAATGTCCTGCAACTAGGTACCTTGACAGCGAATGGATGAAGCTTCATGTAGGAACGAGTAATACGTTGCACAGACTTTAATGGTGGAACCAAGTAAGAGAGCTCCTTGCTACACCGTCCATGGAAATATCTGTAGAAAAGGGAAAGAAATGATATAACCCTACGGTGTGCAAGAGATTCAAGGGTCCCAGAGAGCTCAAGACTAATCAGGTTTGAGGCTCTACGTTGGATGCGATCCAAAAGATTCAGGTGGGAGGTAGGTGCACCAGACCAGATATGGAAACAATAGTGGTCCATACGTAGTCTCAGTGAAGATTGTAAAGATAGAGAATACTATCCGGAGAGAGGTACTTCTGTGCCCAATAGAGAGAGCCAACTTTCATGGAAGCTGACTTTGCAATAGTTTCAATATAGGTTTCCCAAGAGAGAAAATATGAATGTCCAAGAAGCCTTACACTAGAGCTCTAAGGGAGCTAGACATCAATAATGGTGATTGATGAAAGAATGATTTTTTTATGGCGGTTGATGGAGAGAAGCTTTTTTTCTTCTTATGGAAAGTAACCAGCCATTTTCTTCCCCAATCAATAACTACGCGGAGAGAGTGCCAAACCTTATCGAAGGCTTTTGAAATGTCAAGAGCGATAGCCCTTGATTCACCAGAAACATCAAGAACACGGTGTATACACTCAGTGATAAGAGCCAGGAAGTCAGCAGTAGACCGCGAATAACGAAAGATGTATTGACGGTCAGAGAGAAATCCAAGAGATTCAAGATGCCTAATCATTGAGATATTGATAATGGTATCCAAGACTTTGCTGATAGTAGGTAAAAAGCTAATTGGACGATAATTAGGAAGGATGAGAACGATCACCTGAGTTTTTGAAAGCTGGAATAACAGAGGCCACTTTCCAACAGGAGGGGAAACATGAATCAGTAAGACATTTGCTAAACAGTTCAGAAAGAATAGGAGAGATTTCTTGACAGCAGTTTTGTACCACAATGGCGGGGACACCATCATTCAAGATCAGCTTGTCGGGCCAGAGGCAGAGAGGGCTTAACATAAAATTGCAAGATCATTCATATGGTGGATAGAGTTTGTAGTATGGGAGGGAGATAACCTGGAGCAGCAAAGTCATCACTGCTAATTAAAGGATCCAGATTAGTTTCTGAGAGGGCAAATGTAGCTGAAGACACATGTTTAAGATAGCATTCAACATGTAGAAAGTCACCACGCAGACCACGAATCATGGTAAAGGAGATACAAAGAGGTTCAAGTGAGTTACGAGAGGCTTGTTTACAATTGGAATATTTACTTAACATTGCCATAGCGAAAAATGAGAATAGTAAGATATCGACTATAAGACACATCAAGCAACAAGCCAAGAGCTAAAATCTACGCCAGTGTTGGCCACAGTGTGTGGCCTCTGGGTAGGCCCACCGGAAATACATGCAGGGACACCCATTCATGCGCGACAAGGCACTGAATATACCCCGATTTTATGCGACTGTTGATGTAGCAACCTCTCTAAGCGCTACCTCAAGAGTTCGGGCCCCTGTACTACCAGCCGGCCATGCAGCAACCAGCAAACTGCTAATCTGGAACACTCAGCTAAAAAGACTGTAGTCACAATGCAATAATATGACTCGAGACCTGACACAAGATAGGACAAAATAGTCGACAACCAGCATTCAATGACCTGAGCTGGAAACAAAGCCATGGTCAGACCTGGTAAACCAGATTACCCACTGCTTCTGGGCCAAATCAATAGTCAAGGAAGGAGCACTGGGTTGGGCGATAGGCAAAAACCTATCTTCACTAAAGATGTTTTTCGAGACACCATCTCTAGTAGTTTTATTGAGCCACTATCTCTAGGAGAGTTGCCAACCAAGGCTTAAGAGACACTCCTCCTCATGAGACAGACGTAACCCCGCCGGACATTAAGCCGCAATTTCAAGGTCTCGGAAAAGGCTTGCTTGTACTACTGTAATGACGCAATATCCTTACAGTAGACATCCCAAATGGTGACCCGAGACAAGAACACGCTTCTGCATACACAAGACGCACAACTGGCTCTACAAACATACACACTCTCTCTCTAACCCACGACGCCTACAACTCAACTCACTTCACTGGAGTCGGGTTATCTAGCAGAGACATGCAAACTATCAAACCTCATGCCTTCACCTCTAGCTGGGGGGCTATGTAGTGACGCAATATCCAAACAATAGACATTCCAAATTTTTCTCTCTCGTTGGTAAGGGACCGCAGCTTAGCGGAAAAGCGTCGTGTTTCGCAATGCGGAGACCGTGGGTTCGATTCCCCGTGGTCCCACGATTTTTCACTTTCGAGACTTTACAACACCAATGTCATTACACTACACCTTTCCCGAGGGTGACCAGGATCTCAGCATTATAGGGCGTGGTTGTTCAAGTCCCTAAGACCCCGACGGTCAGCATACCCATACTTTTCTCGAGTCCCTTTGTGAGAGTAGATACTAGTACCTAACCCCTAACTCTAATCCTAAGCCCTAATCCTAACCCTAACCCTAATTTTATTCTAGAATAGCACATTTATGGTTAAAAAAATTCTCCTAGGAAAGTACATCTCTAAACATTCTAGGAAAGTACATCTAGCGTTTTAGCATTTTACGCGTTCCCCTTGGTACAAGTAGCTTTATCGAAACTAGGAAGTAATTCTTATCCTTTAGTGAAGTAATTTTGTACTTCCTTATCTTGGTCAACGAAGAATGACATAAAACTTGAAGAATTTTGGTTGGAATTTTTTGCTATTTTGACCCTTAATTGTTTAGGCATATACTTAATGTAGACAAGATCTGAGAATGCACCGCATATCAATATCTTCAGTTCTTGGTTCTTGGTATACTTATAGGATCTGGCGACCAATTCTCTTGTAGCTAGTTTTTTGTTCCGTTAGGTATTGTGGTGCTAACCTTGTGTATTGTTTTAAAGATAGTGATTGTTATCTTGAAATCAATCCTAAGTACTAATGGTAGCCAGTGTAGATCGCAAAGCAGAAGCTTTGTGTGGCTCATGGTTTCATTATTCAATACTATGGCAGCCCCACTTTGAGGTCATTGATACTTAGATATTGAACTGAAAGTTGGCCTATGTGACAATCATTTCCAGTAATCCAGTCTGCTGGTGACAAGGGCGTGTTTTGGTCTTTGAACGCCCTTCGTGGACAAGTTCTTCCTAATTCGTCAAATGTTACAAAGATGAAAGAATAAGCTTTTGTACAGTTAAGTTACTTCATACTGAATGAACCATGGAACTGCGCTCGTAAAGTCCTAACCAACAATTCGCTTGGGGCAACCGTCAACTCACCTGTGATCGACTAGTAATGGAAACTTTCTCTAACTGTCACTCGGAGGGAAAGTGTGACGTCACGATTTTGAAAATATTTGAATTATTGAAAAAACTCAATTTTTATGTTGCCCTTTTCGTAAGAGCTTCGATGGCCCAAATTGACTGTATTGCCCTTTCCCAACACCAAGATATCAGCTTACAAAGTTTAAAGTCTCTCGAACAAAACCTTATCGTGTGACGCTGGTTCCTAAAGTAAGGAACCAAGGTAACTTAACAGAGTTTTGAGAAGAGATTTTTGAAATTCAAACGCCTTTACTTTTAACACTATATACACTACAGGTCTGGTACTTTGGGAAACAACCTATTCCAGGGTTACCTTTAGATATCTGGAGTCAAATCTGGAGCCAAAACATTTTCTTAGAGACGTCATCACTTCCCTCCGCATAAACAATAACTCTTACTCTTTTATAGTACTTAATTATGAGTTGTGTCCTGTATCACCCATCAACGGGTTTAGTATAAACAAAATTTCTTTACTGATACAATCGCATCTTTAGCAAATTTATCATCAGTTATAAATGCCATTTATAACTCTGTGATCTGTATAACAGTGCACCTTACGTAAGGAACGTCTTACGATCATTAACAATTTACTAATGGAAATAGTGAACAATAGTGTTCGTGAGCAAGAGCCTTGTGGTATGCCATTTCTTAAATCAAGACTGTCGGATTTTGTATTGCCTATCAGGATCCTCTATGAGATACGCCTTGAACCAGGCAACATTTTTCTCGCGAGTACATAGACACGTGTTCAAGGTGTTTTAACTGAATCTTATGGTCAAAAGTATTAAAAACTGCACTTGGGTCTATGAAAATTCTGTAAAGTGACATTGCTTGTTCATGTTAATCGATATACCATTACGTATTCTCAGCAATGCTGGTTTTCAACTGCCAAACTTGCGCTACCCAAACTGAAGGTTAAAACTCTGCTTTATTATCATTGGTACCACCAAAACCTCTCTCCAAGTATTAGTGAAATTGTTCAGAGGAATAGACAGAGTTAGCATGTTTGAAGTATCTGGTAGTAATATGTCATTACTGACAAATATGAGTAGGGATCGTTAAATTAATGCAGAATTTACTTGGGGAGGTCATTACTATATCTTAAATATTTTAGTTCTACTCTTGCGCCTGGGCGGTTTCTTTTGTTCTCATAAGGGGGTCGCATTAATTATAATACAAGGGGCTATTTACGTTTCTATGGCAACCATAGTTCCTTCTAAGAAGTCACTTTCATTAAATAGCTTCTAATGGCTTTTGCTTTCGTCCACAAAAATTCCGATTATTTCACTCAGATACGGAATTAGGGTCAAAGGTCTTGGAATATGGGCATCGATCGATGGGGGACAAAGGAAACAAGTTCCCCTCACTTTTTTGACGAGGGTAAACATAGGATCATTTGACTACGCTCCCTTTTGAACGCTGGTAGAGTTTCTGTCGAAGAAACACAAATGTTGCTAAAAGGTGCCTTCGACTTCTAACATCTAACGAATAAGTTCTTACAACTACCTGGTTGTAGCAAACGTTTAGCATAAGGTTAAAAGGGTGCTGGTACTCCACTAATTTGTATATGACATTCACTCCTTACTCTACATACTATAACAATTAAATAACTAATCAGTATCAAAAACTATATCCATGAAATCCGATGTTAAGTGCTCACATTTCTCAAGAAGTAAATTGTCGATTATTCTTCTAGTGTCCGCCATTGTCAAATGTTTCAACTCATAAGATAATAAATATCCACTTAAAGAAGTGTCTATGTGCAATGACAAACACCACATCTAGCCATGTCGTTTGGGACCAGGCGGGACTATTGTTACGCTTCTTGCCTGTACTTCCCGTGCAATGTTTTGGATAACAGCATAGCATATATAAATGTCTAGAACCGCTTGGCGGTGTTGTCTTCTGTTTACCAGTTTATAATGCCTTGGCATGCTATCATAGGAGCGAAGTTATTAAATAATTTGTAAATAGCCGAGAGCAAAGCAAACCATCACTTCAATGCAAGGTTATTCAACCCTTGGATTGTTGAGGTGAAAGTTGATAGTTTTCAGACATCCTGAAAGGTGTTTCGGTTCTCAACCACACTGTATGATCTTAGGGGAAAGCATTATGAGCCATACTAAGTGAGCACTAATGCCCTTCATACCGTACTCTACTTTCTGGAGTCAGGAAAAGACCAAAGACTTCAGTACTCACCAGAAATGTGAGGTGAGATTATGCTAATCTACTTGTATTAGCTTCTACAGAGATACGCACAATACAGATTCCTGATAAGGATGCAAAGTATCAAGTCTGACTTCTAGAAATCTTGAATTTGAGAGACTACAGACACATGGGCAGCGCAATTCTTAAGTTTATGATTGGTAAACTGCCCAAATTAAATTAGTTGTGTCACTACAAAGATTGTTGCAAACAATTGCTTATCCTCTTTTTATCAAAATAAAAACACCCCAATTGCATAAATTGGCAATCAATTCTAAGAAAGGTTTAGGGAGGAAATAGAGGGGGGAAGGGTTGAATTGGTGTAATTGTTATGACTGAATTAAGAAATCCAATTATAAAGAACTTTAGAAGAAGGAAAAAACAAAAAACAAACCTCAGAACAAAGAGCAAATCAATATTGGGATTTAAAACATTCGAATATAGAATGTCAAGTAAGTAAGGAATGGTAACATAGCAGATGGTTATCTTGAAGTCACCACTTTCGTCACCACAATCAATCAAGGCAACTGGGCTGCACAATTCTATTACATATGTTTCCCATGTGTCATAATTCAGATGGATTGAATAAGTTTCAAGTGATTCGAAGTTCAGTGAGTCTGGCCACATATGTCTTATTTCACTTGCGCTCTCACGAGTAGACAGATATGTTTCATTTGTTTACTCCTAAACTTTTTAGAAGTAAGTCAAATTACATGGTATTAGAGAAGACGGATGAATTGTCACAGCAAACTGTTACTTTAGCTTTGGAATCACAATGTGGACTAGCATATCTGACTCATTTCCTTTACTGTAGAGCTGTGATGCTTTCGTTCAGAAGTAGAAGGAAAGGCAGCAGCAAGTCACTGAAAGGAATTATAATGCAAGTGAAATCATCACAATAGATTGGAGGCAATACTTAGTATGAAAGCGAATACAATGCTCTGATTTCCGGTCAATATTAAGTATCACCCTTATCTTCACGCCCTGTATCTGACCACAACATCAATAGCCCTTCCGGTCCTTGGCCTAACAATCAGATTTGGATTTGGTGTCTCGCAGTTATCCTCTTCCTTTCTCCATTTCTAAGATTTTTTAAATTGGTATTTTCTAGTTGGTAAGATATTTCTAAGATGTTTATCATTTGCATAGTCTATCGGTTTAGCTTTCTAATAATTTGTTTGTGACAATTTCTGGATTTAGACATTTTACAAACCTTATCACGACCACTTCGGAAGATTTAGAATGGGTAGTCTAACACGATAGGAAAGGAACTGAGAAACAAACTACAATTGAAATTGCGAGGAACCGAACCTATTTCTTCGTCACTCATTGAGAAACAATATCATACACAAAGGAGGAAATACCTATAGAAGCGTTTATGTCCATATGGCATCTTTGTTCGTGATTGAAACCGGTCAACAAGGACGTACGTTCAAGAAAAGAAAATGCACAGCTGCTAAAATAGATATTGCGTGACAGCTTTGGATAGTGTGCTGGGCCGCCAGTGTATGTTATTGCGTGGGCATGGACACCAACTCAATGTGACATTCTCATCTTTGTTGCCTTCTTGACAACTGTCTCTTGCAGGTCGTGCACAATGCAAGAGCTAGCTTTGGAAATACTACAAAAAAGGACCAAAGAGGTTATGAGCGCCATTTTTTACAATGATCTGTACTTGCTACAGAATAAACTGTTCTATCATAAGTGCCTCTAATGTTGTATGTAAACGTGTTTGCTTTATTGTTATGATAATCCTCAGGATTAGTCATCCACTGTCATGAACGAGTACAACTAAAACAGTGTATGTGTTGATGGAAAATTATCTAGAACTGAAAAATCAAACTTGAAATATTGCATGTTCGTCCTGCAAAACTTGCCAGTCGATGAAGCAAGTTTGTTTTGCAAAATGTATTTCAAAAACGTTTTACAAGAAAGAGAATAATAAAACTGCACGAAATAGCGAATTCATTTTGTACTAAAAAGCTTATTTCGCCTGGCACTCCTCAGAGTACAATTCGTCAGAAAATAACCGAAAAGGGAATCAACGAAATTATTTACCCAACTGTGTTTTACA
>JAAAKL020003681.1:0-22528 GCA_010016065.2 Carybdea cf. marsupialis auct. non (Linnaeus, 1758)
ATCAAGGTGATAGTGATTGGTATTGGGGATGGTGTGAATAGAGCAGAGCTTCGAACGTTGGTGAAAGGCGACGAGGATCTGTACCTTGCCAAGACCTTTGATGAGCTGTCATCAGAGGGCTTTGTAACGAACATTACTGGTGCTTCGTGTCGAGCAACAGGTAGGTTGCATAATTTAATTTGGTAGTTGTGTCAGGGTTTGGAAGCAGGTGTTTGATGAATATTTGGTGTAGTGTACTGACCTTGCAACAGAGAGCGCTAAAACTTGGAAATGGTTGTTTGTAAGCAAGGTAATAAACTTTATGCTGAAGAGAGAGAGAGAGAAAGAGAGGGAGAGAGATGGTACGGGTGGGGGAGGGAAATCTGCTCTGAGAATGCAAATTTTGGGGTGCTGATATTCATTGTATGGGCCTCCACAGCTGGGAAGCATTGGGAACTTGGAGTAGGAAATAGGGAATAGCAAGTGTGGAATTTGGGTGTAGGCAGGACTTTGGCTTCAGGGTAAATGTTTGAAGTTGTCAACTTGTATCTGAGAAATGGATTTCTTGGGAGCGTATCTGGCCCTATCTGATAGTGTTCAGTAGACAGATTTCTTTGTGACAATGTTGTTGTTAAGTTTCGTTTTACTTTGTGCTTTTCAGTGACCAGGTGCTCGAACAATAAAGTGGACATCGGGTTCATTGTGGACTCGTCGGGCAGTTTGCGTAACGAGTACGACAAGGAGAAAGAATTCGTGTCACTGTTAGCAGACACATTCCATATAAGCGAGACAGGTGCCCATGCCGGAGTGGTGACGTTCAGTTACAACGCAGAGCTAAGCATCAAGTTCTCGGACTTCAAAACAACTGCAGACTTCCAGCAGGCGGTAAAGAAACTTCCTCTGTTTGGTTCGACCACTCGCATAGACAAAGCACTGAGACTTGCTTACGAAGAGCTGTTTGATGAGAAGAATGGAGCTCGACCTCAAGTGCCCAAGTTGATGATCCTGTTGACCGATGGCTCTCAAACTCGCGATGCAGATGCTACTGATCCTGTTAAAATCGCCGACGCCATTCGTGCCAGTGGAATCCATGTGATTGTGATCGGCGTAGGAAGTGGCGTGAAATTTTCAGAGTTGGAACAGTTGGCTGGTGACAAGGACCACGTATATGTGGCCAGCAACTTCGACCAACTGAAGTCTGAGGGCTTCGTGAAGAACATCTCAGAGACGGGTTGTGCTAAAGGTAGGTGCCCTATGTAGTTTAGGCATTTGTTACCTATATTCTTATTGTTGTTTTTCTGATAGTTATGGTATTGGCACTACTTTTTTTTGTATGTAATGTTTTTATAAATGACGTCTTTCATCTGCTCTGTATTGTTTTTTTGAAAATAATTTTTTGTCGGTTGAAGCAAGTTCTTTTGGTTTTGTACTTTTTTACGTGTTTCTTTCGGGCAGTAAGGCTCTACAGTAGTTTAAGTGTTTTTTTTATCTGATATATCTTAGCTGATGTTTGTTTCTCAAAGTTTTTTATATGTGTTCATTTGTTAATAGTAAGTTGTCACCAAATTATGTTGTCTAGTTAAGTTACAGAGTGTATGTTTTGTGAGAGAGCGAATTGTACTTTTTTTGTGTTTAGTGTGGTATTTTTGTTTGATTCTGATCTTTTAGCATGCCATATACATATCGTATTTGATTCCTATATAAAGGTGATCAAAACTAGTCCCCTTCATCACTATGCGCCCCTCTTATCATTGTCTCTTTCCGCGTTTGTAATTTTTTTAGCATCTAGGTAGCTTCGTCTGCTTAAGGGATTAACGGATTATGATGTATCTAGGCATTTACGGACTTTAAAGCGCTAATTGATGCAAAATGCAATAGAAGAGGGGAGCTCCTTGGCAGAATATAAGTTATCGTTGAGGACATTTTTCTTGTTCGTCCTGGCAGGGACGCATGTATTACCGCTACCCACGATCTTGTAGTTAGGTATAACTTTTAATTCATTTTTGTGATATTTTGTGTCGGTTTTTTTTTGTCAACAGCATCTCCAGAAATTGTTGCTGACGTAGCAATTGTTTTGGATACTTCATCGCAAATGGAACAAGAGGATTACGATAAAATGAAGAGTTTTGCTATCTACCTGGCAAAAAAATTACCACTGTCACCATATGCTGTTCAATTAGGCATGGTTCTTTTTAGCAAAACTAAATGGTTGCCTATACCGCTGAGCGAGTATCCAACATTCCAGTCTTTTGAGAAAAAAATTGTCGGTATTCCTTTGTCCATGGCAACTGTGAGTGTGGATAAGGCTATGGACATGGTTTATAAGAATTTATTCACAAATGGGGGTGGGTCAAGGCTTGGAGTTCCTAAATTAGTTATTGTTTTAACAAACAGAGCTGTTCCCAAGCAGCCAGATCTTATCGAATTAAAAAATTCTGTGAAGCCGTTAAGTGATTCTGGTATCCGTATTATCACTATTGGAATAGGAAGAGATGTGGATACAAATATTTTGAAGTCCATCACGGAAAAACATTCGAACATATATGTGGTCCCATCAGTTAGCAATTTAGTACTTGGCGGTTTCCAGGCAGGCATTTATGGGCAATCAGTTAACGAGATAGGTAAGTATAGTTATCTTTTGATCCCTATTGTAAGATGATAGGAGAAAAAGTAAGGAACAGGGTAGCACCGTGAATCCTCTCACTATCGAGACTATTATGCGTGTCACTGTAGTGAGTCCGCAGTTTAGTATTTACCGCGTATCAGCTCCCTGTGGGTATTAAGTAGTTCTTTTCGAATTATTGAAGTTGCGTAGCTTCAGTGTGCGAATGGCTGATGTAACAGTAGAAGGCCGAATCGGTAAGTGAGATTTTTGTATATCTTGATCGATCGTGTTATTCGTGACTACTTATGTAGCGTTATGTATTACACGTATTCTGAATGGAAAGAAATTGTGGCTGTCTTACAAGGAGAAAGCGAGTGCTCCCTGTAAGGCAGCCACAATGCGGTTTAAATCTTGAATTCCAATCGTACACATACTTCTGTGGGGTTAAAGGCTTATGATACATCCTTCAGTGAAGTAACCAAAGAAGTATATTTTTTCTAAGCCCTTAGAAAAGAGCGAGGGGTAATAAGGATTAAATAACTATTGTTTCTCATCACTAGAGCATCACTATAACCTTCCTTTTGAGTGTTTCTGTACTTTTAACAACGCATTGCAAATATTTTACTAACATCGTGTACATGCTTATATGATATGTACATCAGGTGTTCTTGGAGAAGCTTTCTGACGGTTTTTTTTTTTGCTAACTATCAATTAGTGGAGGCCCATAAACACAATGTCTGATATTTTAAGGGTTTATTTAAATAAATTATGGTCACCGAAGATGTGAAACAAGTGTTGTGTTACATGATTACACCAGATTTGTGTCAGACTAAGTTGATGAAAATCAGTAAGATTGACAAGAAAGGAAGGCGAAAGTATCCTCTGCAAAATCGAAGCTAGGTATGAATTCCCCATGAAACATGTATAAGATAGGATGTCTAAAGACTTTTAATCATTTAGAACATCTGCCGGAATCAAGGGTGTGATGATTGCACTTTACTGATGAGGTGGTGAAATTTGACATTCAAGTAATTTTGGTATGCAGCTGTTCCAATAAAACTGATTTATACAAACTAAAATCCCAAAATTTGCTGACAAAATCACGTCCTGAGGCCCCGGAATAATAATGTATATATTGAGAACTCGTGTGGAATTCGGTTAAAATGTTCCTTGGTGAAGGTCTACAAAGCAGACTTCAATTCCCCGTTTAGCTTTAATTTGAATCTTATGAATTTTACTTGTGTATGAGTCGTACAAACTAAGTTATGACCGGTCAAGTATTTCGCAAGGTTCACTCTGTGTATAGACATTTCTTAACTGTTAAATTTTACCCATTTGGCCTTCAGTTGGTAGAATGTAGAAAATAACACGCATTCTTTCGGACGCTGGGTGTGCAGATTTCACATGCACAGCGTTAAATAGTCTCATTTACAAGTATAACGCATTTTAACCTATTTTCCGAAGGTTGGCTGTACTGTTGTCATGGAGACAACTTGTCATTTACAATAGATTTGTTGTGAACTTCCTTTCTTTGCAAATTCAGTTACGTATTTCTGAGCCAAATTGTCCATTTTGTTCTTCACACCATCCTTATTCATCCTGATGCCGATATAAGCGAGTCTGAAATAAAAAAGTAGAAATGCTTACCAAATAAGTGGATGACAGTAAATTTGGATACCTGACAGCAGCGTTGAAAAGCAATGGGAAGGTTGCGGTTCGTTTTCGTTGTTACAGCAATCCACACGAAAGCAAGTCCCTGATCAAATCATCAGTTAGTGTTATTTCTTTCCTGCGCATGTGTTTACATCAGCAGAAACTCTCGATCGTGATTGACTCTATTTTGATGTCAAACTGACGAAAGAAATGCAACTGGAAATCTTATACTCGTGATGCTGCATAAATAGTAGGTAGTTGAACGACTTTGACCCTTTGACACCAGGCAAAAAACAAGAGATAGGGTTATAACTAAATTAAAAACCTCGATTCTACAATTAATGATTTCTGCTATAGGATTTACCTCATAACGATCTCCTTATAAATAGCCCGGCTTCAACTTTGGCCACGTAGATGTAGTGCATAGTCTTTCAAAATAGTGATTAGTAAGACTGTGAATTCCACGAGACACGACCACTGCTGCATGCCATCTTTAAATTTTCCAGTATTTATCTCAAGGCGCAGCTTTTCCAACTGCGTCTATGTAAACTCTGTAATACGGAACTGCGTCGTTCAAGTACATATGTGTATATGAAAAGGAATTTAACGGCGTCTTGAAGAGGGAGCGCGCTTTTAGTGGTTCGTTTGAAAAGTTTGACTTTTTAGCATAAAAATTGGATGGTATGCGATCCTATTATTTCTGCCTCGACGTCTTAGTGGGGTACAGTTCCGCTCACGAAGATGTGATGTGCCCGTATGTTATTGTCGAAATTTCTGAATTACGCAATGAAAGACATCTCGATGAAACTTACCGGGTTGGTTGTTTTTACCGGGATGGTAGGGGAAATGCACCATGTGTAATCAAGAATACGAATTTTTTCCTCAATTCTCAGGACCTGACCATGATATTTTATGATGCAATACTTAGGGCTGACAGGATGTGATCATTTTGAGAAGATTTTCCCGAATAAGCGTTTCAGCAGTTAAACGTTTTAAATAACCCTCCACTGAGTGGTGCCTCAGCCAAGCACTATTTATGTGTAACATCCTCCCCCACTCTTCTTTGCCGGATATTCTTGCGTACGTCACTGAGTAGTTAGTATCTGGTAATTCGTTGTCTATGATAGTTTGTTGTTTTAGTATTTGTGTATCACGTGGCACTAGACATATCAGTTCGGAACAGGTTCTTTTTTACGGAGTTAGATAGGTGTAATAGCAAAGAGTGTAGTAGGACTAGTATAAGAAGCAGATATTCCACACTGAGAACCTTATTTCTATCATAACAGTATGCGACTAGGTCGAACTTGTAATTTGTTATTAACATCTTCCGTAGTCAAGGAACTCATAGTTTTTCATTTTGTCAGCTTTCTTGAATAAGCAATAACTGCTTACGTCAATCCATATCGTATTTAAGTGGAAGTGTAACTTTAAATTCATTTGGTCCTTTTCTTTTCCTATCAGACGAGGTGTACAGACAGCCATGTCATGGTTTCTTTGATGTTGCATATATGATAGACTCCACAGACAGTACAAGACTCCGCTACAGTCAACTGAAGGAGTTTGTCAAGAATTTAAACAAGCGATTTGTCACTTTAAGCGAGAAACATAGACCATCTGTTATGTTGATGGGTGAAAATCCGCAAGTTGTTGAACATTTTAAAGGTTTCATTGATCGTGCTTTATTCGAGGATGTTGTTGGAAGTGCACAACACCTGGGAGGCAGGCTTGCAACGTCCGGTATTGATGAAAGCATATCGTTGGCAAGGTCAATGTTCACTGAAGCAAACGGTGGTCGGTCTGACTCCAGGAAGCTCATGGTGATGATTGTAAATGCAGAAGAGACGGACTGGACAGGTTTAGATCGTATCGGCCCGAAGGTTCGTCGTCTTCTCGATGAAGATAAAATTTCGCTGATGGTCATAGCGGTTGGCTCGAAGACAGCCTCTTCTCGTATAACTCCAATAACACTTTCACCTGATGACATCTTCCAGTTTTCTACATTTGCGGAGACTATTAAGCCCGAAACAATCATAAGTTTGTCGATTGCATCTTGTATGGTTCTCGGTAAGTACATCAAGGATACGGTATAAGGAAGAGTTACGTTCACGATAGTTGAAAAGTATTGGATACCCTGACCTCCTAACCCCCGTTTGGTATTGTCCCAAGTAATTTAAGGCATCGCGTGTGTAAGCTTACATACATACATGGCGATACATCTTTTCTCGGGCCCGTTTCTTTATATTTTCGTATCTTTCGTATGATTTTTAACACTCCGGTTTCACTTTATTTTCTTAAAACGACTGGGACATTCTGCTTTTCATGACGTCACAGATACCCCAAAGGAATTGTCGTCCTGAAACTAAAAAAAATGCTAGGCTGCCGACATTCGCCGATGACACATTCGAGGGTCATGATCTATGTAGATCTATTATTGTTATAATGGTTTACACTCCGACAGGGATTTGGACAACGGGAACTCCAGAAAGTTGGCGATGTAACTGTGGCCATTCAGTGATTAAGCATTCGTGATAATATACCATCCGAAAATCTCTCTAAGGATAGCGAATAATAAAAACTGTCGTTTATAGGTGACCCACGAACTCCTTTGTAATCTGCTTTTGTGGAACTATGATGGCCCATAAAATATATTGTTTGAACTAGTGACGTCGCTACCACCCCTGGTCCTTCATTGAGCGAGAACCTCTCTGTAAAACAAATATAGTGCTCATGCGGTCGGAAATTGTTACCTTAAGCCATATGTCCTCTGTCCGAACCAAGGTTGGTAAAAGTCTCCTTTCGACTGTTTGTTTATATTTGCTGTAACAGAAAATAAGCCCAATAGAATTACCCACAATAGTATAAAGCACAGCCCTCTGAAGCTGTTATTGTTTCTTCGATTTCGTCAAATTTGTAAAATCGTTCAATCGCAATAAGGAGCCGAATTAAGCAATCTACCGACAGTCAGTTAAGTTTGTCAAGGTTTTTAGCTTCCCTATTGCAAGACATGACTCTGGTATCCCTATGATCATAGCATGTTTACTGAAGCCGTAAATTGCATACATAAGTTTATCACGTTTAACTGATGTGAAAATTATTTTCTTTGCAGGTCGTCCGAGGCAACTAAAATTGAAAACACTGTGTAACATACCTATTGATCTTGGTGTCATTGTTGACTCTTCAGGAGATTTCAGGGAAGAATTTGATAGCCAGCTTATGTTCATCGAAAAAATTACCGATGTGTTTGGCACCAGAGAGGGGAAGACAAAGTTAAGTATTGCTTCTTATGGATCCAAAGCCAGAATTGATCTCCCGTTCAATTCATTTTCTGGAAACGAACTTTATCAAGACTATGTTGACCTAGTTCAGTTCATTGGTGGACGAGCAAAAATCCAGGGTGCTCTGGACAAAGTACAGCAGTCAATGTTCACCAAAGAGTCTGGAAGTAGGCCCAACGTACCAAAAGTGTTATTGATTTTGTCAAGGGCTGACGAACCTCACTCTAAAAACGATGAGGTGATATTCAAGCTTAAATCTTTATTGGAAGGACAAAATATTCATATATTTACAGTGTCACTATCACAAGATACGTCTTCGCCGTTGCTAGAAAATATTGCTTCATCACCGGCCGAAAATTTCAAAGCTGGAGATGGAGATGCAGTTCTTTCGAACGAATTTATCAAATCGCTGGCAACAAGTATTTGTAGTAAAGCAGGTACATATCATTACTTTTATCTGTTACCCTAAACTTCGCATTATTTAGTTATTTATTTGTCTATTTATTTGTTTTTGGCATTAAAAGGATTGCTTCTCCAGTTTACAACGTCCCTTTGGTGACATACTTTTATATTTCTCTAGTATCTGTTCCAACTGATCGTTTTAAATCCTCTCTTCTCAAAAATCTTCTCAAAAGGGTCCTGAAGTTATGTGCTCTGACCGTTCCTAGAAACCATCATGTACCAGAGAAAAGGACAATGTAGTTAAAGGTGTTGAAGGATGTAGTGCAAGACACTAATTACCAACCATTGGTATTATCTAATGTTGTCCACCGTTTTCGTCTACACTACCTAAAGTATAAAAGTATATTATATGTTTATTTTGATTCCTACACTGTATATCTACCCCAGTCCTTACATCTTGATAACATGTTAGCTGTGTTAAAAGATACATACAGAAATGTTTGATCCATTGATCCAGGGGCCCATGTTATCATGGCGTGTTGCTATATCAACTGATGTATGGTAACCTCAACTAGTCACGTAAGTTCTCAGTACTCTGCCGATGGACACTGATATCCAGCTCGACACGACTTTGGAGGCCCCGGTCTTGCACTATGTTACATGAGCATGGAAGAAATGTTACTGGACCCATCAATCAGACATTTAGAGTTGCAAAGTATTATCGAGAAGAGTAGATTTGCAAGTATGCTAAAGAAATAGAAATCTTTTTGGTCACATCATGGAGTTACGTTTTTCCATGTGATTTAAGAGCAAAGAAAATCAGACAGACTGTTATTTGACACAATTACTCCCCATTCCCAATCCGTCTTTCGTCCTTAAATTATCAATACATGATTCTTAAAGAAAAAATAATATTGTTGTTGACTGCTGACTTTGACTCTTTTTGGAGATTAAAACCCCCAGACACCTCTCCCTGTTTGAACTGGTTTATGAAATAGCATCTGGGCACTTAGTCGAATATGAGCAAAATGAGAAGTGATTGCCCAAGAAGTCAATGGCCAGGTGCAGTTTTCTAGTTTTCCTTTTTTGGGGATTGCCCGTGTGTAGTTGCCGAGAGGACAGTTGTTTAGGAGTTGTGCAAGAAAAGTTTCTCAAAACTTAAATTTGGTATCGGTTCTAAAAATTTGCCGAAAATTTTGTCGAAGCTTCAAGTTTAGCCTTCTTATAAAATATGATTCCATTACCTTCAATTGCAGGTGTAACTATCAAAGACATCCCTTGTGATTTTCATCTCATTTCGTTTTTACCTCTCTTTCTTTTAGCAACGCCAGATTTCTGTGGAGTGCCAGCAGAAGTAGTCTTTGTCGTTGACGCGTCATTAGATAGTGACTCCGTTTATGAAGTTGAAAAGGAGGTTGTCAGCCAAATAGGAGGCCGATTCCTGACATCTGCCATAGGTAGCCGTTTAGGAATTATTATCTTTGGGAAGAATAGTCTGACCTCTCTAACCTTCGATAAACAAAAATCACCTGAGCAGTTTAAAAAGATAGTAAAGTCACTGCCTTTACTGACAAGTGGCAGAAATATTTATAGTGGCTTGAGACTTGCTTACAACACGTTTTTCAAGGAGAATTACTCGGCACAACGAGCCAGGAAGCTACCAAGTATTGCAGTTCTTTTGACTGGTGGATCTCAAAGTAAAATATTCGAGAACAAGCCGCCAAGTGACGCAGTGCGTCTCCTTCATGACATTGGAGTCAAAGTACTGGCTGTTGGTATAGGCGCCCAAAGTGAGGAGAAGCTGAAAGAAATCCCATTCTACAAATCAGATGCAATGTTATTTGAGGACACGTCTTCTTCACCAACCATTGTAAACTCTATTACAAAAGCTGTATGCAGGATTTTAAAACCAGGTATGTTATGCTTATAGGCGTCGCCAATTGTGTTTCTTTTATTTAATCAATTTAATACTGTATATTAATCAGCGCCCGCTTACGTTATATTGCTAATACATTTACTATGTTAAGATTTCTGCCTCGTATGTAGATTGTAGATCGTCTCTGAAGGTGTCGATGAAATGAGATTGTAGAATGTCGAAACGTGATGAATTAACAAACACGTTCAATCAGATCTATTTGTCACGTTTTACCAAACATAAATTGCAACATACACCTCCTAGAAACACTTTCTTTTCTGCCTCAATAGTGTAAGAGAGGAGCGACACACCGATCATGTTAACGTATGTTCCACATTACTCAATCAAGATATGTTTACAAGTATTTCCCGGCGACTAACGATGACTGGCTGTGACGAATAGACTTAATTAAGAATTGATTTTGATCTTAAACTCATTTGCCCTTTGGTTACTTAGTTTAAATCACAGCACCTTTAAAAATTCGATGGGAAAGGAAAAGAATAGTACAGGGTTCATAATTTCTTCTGATATCAAAACGTTTCCTTACTGAGTTTATATGGATACTGACCACTTCCCCTTTTCTCACTTAGGTGCACAAATCAAGGTTGAAGGCTGTGCACATTCAGCAGACATCACCTTTGCAATTGATTCGTCCGCGAGCGTGGCGAAAGAGTACCAGAAACAACTCAGCTTCGTAATAAATCTCGTTGAAAAGCTGCCATTGACAGAGCAAGGTCTCCGTGCCAGTGCTGTTTTGTATAGTGACATAGCCAAAGTTGGTGTTACTTTCGAACAAGGTAAAAACGTAGCGACCTTTAAGAAGGCAATACAGAACCTTCCCTTGCTTGGTGGAGCAACGAGGTTGGATAGGGCTTTGTCCCTGGCTCGCCAGCTGGCTTGGAGTGCAAACTATGGAGCTCGAGTGAAAGTACCGAAAATCGTTGTGTTGATAACGGATGGAGAACAAGCTGCTGTTGGTAGAGCTACCTCCCCGAAAGTAGCAGCTAAAACGCTACACGATACTGGCATTCATCTGATTGTTATTGGGGTTACAAAGGCAGTCAACTTAAATGAAATTGGTGATTTGGTGAAGGATCCACTGGATCTCATTCTCCAGAGCAGTTTCGACAACTTAATGGCGCACAGCTTCGTTGATCAACTACGAGAACAGATCTGTGCAAGCATAAGTAAGCGAGACTTTCAATAACAACTGTTTTACATAATATCATTTAGTTGATAATGGTTGACAAATTGAGCTGATAATGTCTTACGGTAGCCTTATGGGACCCAGAGCGCTGCCTATGCCCCATCAACAAAAGTACTCGACCCCATCTTAAAAGTGTGCCTTTTGACCTTGTCTTGAGATTACCCAGTATGCCTTTGGTTCGTATGAGTACATCTCTGAGGCTGGAAGCACCTTTAACCCGCCCCACCGTATTGACTGTGTAGATGTGTCAGTATGTCTCAAATTCTCATGATCCTTGCAATACATCCTTCCCCTCTTGCAAATTTGTGCATCCAGCAAAACGTGTATGTACACGTTATTTCTATTTTTCGAGTTCAGGTAGTGATTTTGCTCATAAGTTGGTTGATCTTATTGCAACTGTTGCTGCTGATTAGGAACCCAGAGTGCTGAGCAGCAGAGCAAGTGCTTTCCACGATACGGTAACTGACAAGTTGCTAACCTCGCTTTGCATATCACTGGTGTGCAGGTTATCTTAATTGCATATCTACAAGATGTATAAGTCAAATCTTTGATAAATTACTTATAGACTAGAGCTAGTAAATTGAAAGAGTTATTAGGTTATGTTAAAATGAACGTAATATCTATTTCGTTCTGTTATAGGAACTATCATAGAAGCAAAGCAACTTCCTTCGGTAAGTTTTCGTCATAGGGTACGTCAATTTTTTAAAGGATACTACGTAAAAAGGCAGGTCATGACAGAAATCATGTGTGATGTTGGGTGTTTTTTGGGTGGGCATAGCATGTATCTTGAAACACTGATCCTAATTCTAATGGTTCAGAAAGATTTACTAAAGGAGTAGATATAGCCAAGCGGGGCTGACATGGATAGAATTGGATAGATGGACCCATGTTTTATTTTCACATTTATTCCTCTGGTACATTCAGGAACTATCAATAGGTTTAAAGCACCAAAAACACCTTGTCTGTTATAGGTGTACAGAAGGAGATGCAAGATCTCTGCCATTGCAAAGTTGCGGGTTCCAACTTTGACGGCTTTGAATATTGATTGGGGCTATAGCCAGCAATTGGGACACGAGAAGTGGCCAAAATCCTATATGGTAGGACTGTAGAATAATAGGGCATATGAGAAGTTTTTGTGTATCAAAAGAAATTAAAATCCAGAGTCAATTTGACGAAGATTATCAAAGCATGCACTTATCTTCGTAGATTCAATCTTTCCTATTTGCTGTGATACTCGTATGATCTTCAACTCCTAATGCGACACGTTACATTTTTGTGATGCTAGAATCAGCTGAAGCTGTAATATATGACTACATTTTAAAACAGATCCGTATTGCTTATGAAATATCTTAGTATAGGTAGTATTGATTAATATTTGCCACAGGGTTTCCTGACTTTTAAGGGGAAACGTAGTTCGTAGTTTAATGAAAGTTTTGAGCATGTATTGTTGAAGGCAAGTTTCTAATTGCCGTAAACCAATTTTTACTATTGGCCTCTTATTTAAAGCATTATTGTCTTTAATGAAACTTTAATGAAACTTAAATGAAACGCTGTTTCCTTCACAAATTAGCTACGGGAGGCTTATTTACGGGGAAGAAACATGAACTATAAAGTACCTTCTTTCTGTACTGCCAGGGACTACGTCTTGGAAGTAGCATTGATGTTGAGCTAAACGCACTCGAACAGTTACTGCGATCAGGTGCCTCACGGGAGAAGATAGCAAATGAAATCTATGGCAGCGGAGCATTATCGGTAATTTCAACTTCTATTGTGTTAATTAATTTTAAGGTTTTGTGATGCTTTTGATTTTAACTGTAATTTTAGCTGCTACCCAAGTTAAGGAAAGGACGTGGCTGTAGGTTGGCTAGCGTGAGGGTATTAAAAATGGGCCAACCAGATTCATGAGCATGTTTAAAACCGTTACATATATGCAAACAAATTCTTAGAACAGAAAGGGATGGAGATGTCCAGGGGACATGAAGTGCGCAAGAACCCCCAAAGGGTTACGGGAAGGAAAGTCAAGTATTTAAGAGATCCTCTGATGTCTTATTGGAACGCAAATTGAGAGGTCCTGCTTAAAGTGGTAACTGTGTTGAAAAAGAGGATCTACGTTTGCTTTATGAACAATACTGTGCATTCCTTCTACATGACGTGTGTTTAATGAGGATTCCTCTCGTCATTTTTAGGGAGTGCTTACGTACTACACGCGACTGAACTGGTTGCTGTCCCAGGTGCTACCGCCTCTGCATAGCCCCATTGCCGGTAGAAAGGGCATAGTTTCTTGCAAATCGCTTAGTTATCAAGGTGTTATTGGAGAAATTCTTTCCAAAAAGAAGCCAGGTACGTAAAGGTTTGTTTAAGTACCTTACTCTTTCTTGGATCTTAAGTTGCTGAGAAGCCCGTGTAAGAAGACTGATTGCCATTCATCTGAATTTGTTGAGCTGCGCATGCTTAGCGGTCAGGTCTTAGCGAACTGTATTTATAAGATCTTAGCTACATTTGTTTTATACACTTGACATGAAATGACTATGATCCATCGTATTTCCTGAAGAAACTGCTAACTGAAAGCCTATTGCTACCTCCAAGGTGTCAAACCATGAATTACTGCTGGCTCTCGATTCTCTTTAAAGAGCGCAGGATTATTGTGGGTGGCTGCAGCTACAAAACCCTTCAGACCTTGTCATTGGAGCAAATGGTCAACTAATAGTTAGTTTTGATGTTGAATGATACGTAAACGAATCAAATCAAACAGTGTCAAAAGGAGAGAAAAAAGAACCCATTGTTACTTATATTTATTTTACATTATCTGTGCATTGTGATGATACTGGGTACAAATGTATTGAAGGAATGCACAAGCTGTTCTTCAGTTATCAGTTTTCTTTTTTCTCACTTAGCTCAGGTGCTTTGTTTTGAGCTGGGAACATGGTATCAATTTATCATCAAAATAGTATTAAGTAGTTTGCTAGCATGGGGTCTCCAAAGGAGGTCGTAAAGGGGGGAATAGAGATCCTCTTGAAATGAAGATGACCTTATTTTCTGGTTTATTGTTTGAAATAGTTTTCGGCGTTCTTCCTTCTCTTTGGAAAAATCTCAGTATTTGCTATGTAATGGCTTCACGTATTCTCATATTTTCACACCGTTTCATAAAGTGTACTAAAATGGGGAGTTAGTTGAACCTAACGACCACCATCCTACGCTATTGTTAGTGGTCCTGTTGTTCGGCAGGACTTTTCGTCAGAAATTTTCACATGGAAGCACTATTTACACGACGTTGAAAGCGGAGATGTAATTTAATGTTATTCGTCAGTACTACTTTTTAAGAGAGCTGTTCAAGAGGTCAGGAAATTTAACTATATTGTAGTTTCTGTGCCCATCTATCTTTCTCATGTTTCAAACGTGTTAATGTGGTACTCTGGAAGCAGATCCCATTCCCCAAAGTCTAGATTCTTAGACGACATTTACTTGTTTAGATTTATTATTTTCATTCGTATATCAGGAGCTGAAAAATGCGAAAGTCAGTAATAGCATTAAACAAAGTTTTAAACTGTGTTCTCAAGGCTAGCTGTAACCTAGTGACTATCCGAGCGCCATGATTGTTGTCGGGGTGCAAAACTCTGCAGTGTTTACTCCCCCAAATCCTCAGAAAACGCATTTACTGCATCAAGTGTTGCTGTCCAACAATATTTAGAGAGGAGCTGTGTAAATGCAGAGTGCTCGCCACAGCTACAGTCGAACAGGAAAGACCAATCTTAGAAGATCTGCTATTTAGCAGAAAGTTGGAGGGCTGCAACCCCGTTAGTTCCCCTATCGCTAGTCCTGATCAACGAGGTACCCCGATGTAGGCCTATGCAATAGACGTAGCTTTTTTTCAAAGCGTTTTCCTACTGGCATCTCCTCCTGAAGTTACCACCTTTTTAATGGCAACAGAATTTACCCAGCAGAGTAATAATTATCTTATATCAATATTTCAGCGACACCAAGTGTACTTGAGATTGCACGGCGAAACAACAGAAGTGTCTTCCTCGACCTTCTCCTTGCATCTGGAATTGCCGAACTGGTCCTCGCCGATGGGGCTGCCCATACGTTAATATTGCCAACAAATGAAGCTCTTCTGGCTCTCCCAGACGAGATGAAAAATAGACTGAAGGACGGGTGCTTCCTTAGAGAATTTGTCCAGTATCACATAGCTCCTGGTAGAAAGTTTGTTTGGACTTTGCGTGATGGAGATAAACTGACTACTCTGGCTAGCAAGAAACCACTGTATTTCAACCAGTTCCTTGAGGTAAGAAATCGAGTCATCGCGTTCGCAAAGGAACAATGGTGATAGTTGTGATGATGTTTGAACTGTTGGTGTAAATATCAGTGATGTTGATGTTGGGGATTCTTTTGAGGGTGAAAATTATTATCGTTGTTGTAACATTTAAGAATTAGAAGTGGTGTATAATAAAGGGCCGTAGCAAAGATTTTAATGACCAAAATACATTCAGTAGATTTATACGTAGCAATAATTTGCCGCGACCCTGATTATTCCGCTCTAGCGCATTGACTGCGACAGACATAGAGGTTAAAGCGGTTGTAGTAAAATTGACTGTAACAATTTTAATAGTGGTCAGGGGATGATAAGAAAGTAAATCAGTGTTATGTGGTGGTGTTAGCTTTAACGATTGTTATAACATTGGTAATATCAGTTTTAATGTTCGGATAGTATTAGTACAATTGTTTTGGTATATTAGGTGTTGAGGATGACGGCAGTGCTGACCGTGACCCTAATTATATTATCAACAGTGATAATCATGATGGTCATTGTAATGGCGAACATGACCATATCTTGGTGGCGATGGCGATGATGATGATGATGATGATGATGATGATGATGATGATGATGGTTATAATGATGGTGATGATGATGGTGATGATGATGGTGATGATGATGATGATGATCGTGAGGATGGTGATGATGACGATGATGATGATGACGATGATGATGGTGATGATGGTGGTAATGATGATAATGATGATGATGATGATGATGATGATGATGATAAGGAGGAGGAGGAGGATGATGATGATGATGATGATGATGATGATGGTGATGCTGACGACGGCGACAGCGACAGTGATGATGACCATGATAAGGCACCTTTAAAATGTCTTAAGTTAGACTTCGTAAACAAGTAATTTATCAACATTTTTATGTTTTAATTTCACTCGGTAGAATAAAGCACTGGGTGGATCAGCAATAATCAAAGCAGACATCGTTGGAAGAAACGGAGTTGTCCACTTAATTGATCATCCAGTTATTCCACCATTTAAAGGAACTTACGCCTTAATTAAATCCGATAGTAGCATGAAGAAACTTGGTGAGCTTATTGATAAGGCCGGTGCCAGACACATCTTTGATGGTGCAACAGCTGTCACATTCTTTGCTCCGAGCGACGACGCTTTGCGTGCATTACCGGAAGGATCATCAATCCTAGAACTGCTGAAACGGCACATTTATCGAGGGGCACTTACAGTTGGAATGCTAAGCCCTGATCGTAGATACGGTGTACGCAGCTTGGGTGGACAGACAATTAGGCTGATAAAGTTGGCAGACGATACGGTTCAAGTAAATGGAAATGGGCGCATTATCAGACCAGATATCATGACTACAAATGGCGTTATCCATGTTATTAATAAAATTATTCCAGAGGAAAGGTGAATTGATCGACATTAACGCCGAAGGATAGTTCACTTGATGTAGTTGGCTATATAAAACCAAGTGATGGATTAGTACCTAGTAATACAAAACAATTAAACGATAGCCAGCATCAGGTGCTAACATCGCCAAGAGGCGAAGTTCAGACATTTTGATAACAAACAGCATACATACACGATAAGTCGAACAAACTAGTGTAACAATTAACCATTTACAACACTTACAAACACTTAAAACAAATTCAGATGTAATTGTGCAAATTATTCCTCCTTTGCTGATACTGAGCGGTGAACTGTCGTGGTCGTATTCCACACTGTTTTATTTGTAAAATATTTTCGAATTGGAGATATTGTATCGATTAAGGAAATAATTGTACTTTTCATGTGCCTACATAAGTTCTTTATGAGAGCACATTTATTATATAATGAAGAGCAGCATCAAATAATGTCACTCATAGCCACAAGGAAAGGTCAGGCACACCCACTTAAGTTAGGAAATCTTGTATATTCTGCCACATTGTGGGCACAAGGGACTGACACCCTTATATCAAGTGAAAATATTACGCCTCTTTGGTGCTGTTACCGTTTAAAAATGGAGCTGGCCAGTCATCAGGGACACTGATTGAGAGACTGCCAACTGACTTGATCACATTGGCTTCTTTCTACTTTATTTTTGTTGTGCAGTGGACGGAAATATTTGGATGACTCTTGTCAGATCTTCAAATTTGTCGTCTTGATTACTATTTCCCCGCACTAGGTCTTATGCTCGCAGATTTGACGTACTGAAAGCATCAAAGAGGTATTAGACCAGAAGATAGCCGTCCCGTAAATGACCAACTAACTACGGCTGTTGAAGTAAGGTAATGCAAGTCGATGTCAGACGCTGTAAACGTGCTAGTGTATTTGCTTTAGTCGAACGTAGATTCGAAAGATCAGCGACGCACCTGTTTGTAATCATATTCACACGAGCACAGGCAAAGTCAGCAGCTTAAATCGTTGGTGTTAACGTAAAACAAGACAAGCATTATCAAAAGATTATCCATCAACAACATGATATTTTATTGTTATAATATCAGTAATTACAAACTTCGCGAACTGTTCAGAATAGTTAGTAGACTGGTTTGCGTACAATGCTCTTTCCTAAAATAGACCGCAAATCGTAGCCGAGGCAAGTACGGGTTACCAACCTCAATTAAATTACCGCTATGTACGAGAAGCCGGTGTATTAAACTGATCCAAGTTGTAAGGTCTATATAATACATCAGCTGATTTGCTTTTCCCACAACTGTACGAGTGAAAGGCTCTCGCAATCGCAAAAGTCAAAGTGTAGGGAAGAAAGCTTGACCGCTGTAAAGCTTCCAAATATTGACCCAAGTACTGCCAGTTCCTTGATCGCTGCAATTTGATATAGCCCCGAAGTACTATTTGTATAAGTATGCAAGTTTGAGTAACATTGGTAGAGCGATAATATTAATATTGATACTGATAGATACTGATGCATTAGATGAATGCATTACTTTCTAAACAAACTTTTTACTGGGTTTATCTACATCTTTTTTTGTATCAATCTAAATTGTTTTCTTGACAATTTTGTAGTCTAAAGAAAGTGTACACTATAGCTTGTATATCCAATTCATTTTAACGTTAATTTTAATGCATCCTACTTAAATATATTTTAGAAGTCTTTTACCATAATCTTAACAAGAAAGATCACGATGGAGGATAACTACAGTTGTAGTTTTTCTATGAAAGTGCCCCTCAGTACCCATTGCGAGGCAAAGTATTTTTCCATAGAAAGGTGAAGTTTGACATGGTCATTTCATTTTCTGCGTGAGTTTAACCGCGCAGAGACCACTGATCTCTAAAAAACACTGGATTGAGCATCTTCCGTCTGAAAGTGAGGTCAGACTTTGGACGCCATTTCAGTCCCCATCACACAAAGCTGGTAAACAATGTGACGCAACATGGCGGACTTTCCCGCGCTATTTTAACTAATGGGGGCCAGTACTCGTGACTACACTTTTTCGTAATTGGAAACAACGAGAAGCTCGATCCAGTCTTTTTTAGAGATCAGTGGCAGAGACTTTTTTCATTGCAATCTCTGTCTCTGTGTCTAATTACCACAAGCTCGAAGGTGTCCTGTCCATCACTTCGTTTCTCCAATGGAGTACTTGAGCCAGTTTGAGAACCGCTACCTTTTGCTGTGTTCTCAGTAGAACTAGCCAGCTTACTCGAGAAACTAAGGTACACGCCCTTTTTGATGTTTCTTGCACCATCACCATGTAATCTGTTCTTAATTTACGTCTCCCAAAGTGTGCGAATTGTTTTACTAGATAACTAGCATGTGGGAGTATGCAGCATGTTGAATGTATACAGATGTATTTTTCGTATCTTTTCAAATGAAAGATAATGTTTTCGGGTTTATTCTACTCCCATTTTCACTTATCGACGCTTCTTCTAAATGCCACAGAAGAAGATGGAGAAGGATTGTAAGCTCAAACAAATACAATTTGGATCTGCGACAGTGGCTAGGCATGAACTGGAGGAGGTGGATTCAGGAAAGCAAAAAAGCAAGTACGTCATTCAAAAACGTTGCTCTGATAGTCATTGACATTGTGTCAAGTGACCAATTAATTCGGTGTGGTATATCATTGGATGCAATTGAACAAAGTGAAATCCCATTTTCTTAGCATTTTGCGAATTTTTATTATTCTAGAAGGCAATATGGGCCAAGATTACGTATTTCCCATTAAAGAATTCTTTATGAAAGTAGGTGTTGAAGTCTGATATGATTGCATGAATGATAGACCTATTAAGTTTCATTATCAGAGGCCAAGGATACCAAATTTAGCGTGTCAGGAGGGAAAATTCAATCTTTGGCTTAATTCAGTAAGACATATATTGGTGACAGCTGACTTAAATATGTCGGGAATGACATCGGTCTTATTATCGTTTGAAGATGCTGATACTGATGCGTAAAAAGTGGTATAATCTCTCGTCAACGTCTCCATCACTATTGATCTAAAAGCGTCTTCTCTCTGCATGATCTGGCATTTGGTCCCGAAGTAATGAACCCTTTTTCGAACACGTAAAGTTTGTGAGCAGTACAGACCCCAAGAAGCACTTTGAAACATTTTGCTGTGTTAACGACTTCCGATTCTCAGAAAACAGAGGTATTTCAATAAAGGGTCTATTTTGTTGACATCGGTCAGATCATTTGGGAGTTTCACCTTAAGCTGCTACACTAAGAACACACATCTATTGTGTAGATCAGGTTTACAAACACTCAACTGCTCTCAATCGTATTCTCTGCCTTTGATTTCACTTTTCCAGTCTCAACTTGTTTAGTATTGGAGATGCTACATAAAGGCAGTCTTCATTTGTCTCAACTAACCTCTTTCCTTTCCCCTCTCCCTCCTCCTGTACATCTCTTGTTGGTTTTACATATAGACTATTGTTTATGTTGAGTTCTTAAAACCGGATTTACCCGCTACGGTTTGTTAACTCGATCCAAGGTTGATTCAGCCTCATTTTTTAAGACAGGTTTAGTCGTACATGTCATTAGACTCCTCGACACGCTCGACGATTTGGTGAAAAGGATCGCTGTTTTGCTCCTTATTCATACACAGTTTCTTCTAAAAGTTCAATTGGAGACCCTACTTAAATTAGTAAAACAGATCAATAACCTAGTTGATGATGTTCTAGTTGAATGGTACAGCTTGGTTAAAACGGCTACTTAAGATCCGAAAGAAAATAAAGACTCGAAAAATCCAACAGCCTTCTGGTGTCCACAAGGCAACCAAAACTCAGTCTACAAACAACACAACACAAACTCCCTGAGATACAGAAACCATCTGATCTTCAAGCGTCCTACAACTACTTTTATCTACTATGTACAATAGATACAAATTAGCCAATCAACGAGAGACAAACACAAGACAAAAGATGACGTAGAGAGACAGAAACGTACAGCAGGCACAAGTACCAGAGCAACATAC
The DNA here is from genome assembly GCA_010016065.2 of Carybdea cf. marsupialis auct. non (Linnaeus, 1758). NCBI lineage: Eukaryota > Metazoa > Cnidaria > Cubozoa > Carybdeida > Carybdeidae > Carybdea > Carybdea cf. marsupialis auct. non (Linnaeus, 1758). The sequence goes on from JAAAKL020003681.1 coordinate 20,732, forward strand.
GAAGGCAACATTACAAATGATCAGCACGTGAGCTTAACATGATTGGATAAACACCAAGAACAGAAACAAACAGTAATACAACTAGTAAAAACTTAAGGCGCAAAAGAGATATTGGAAGAGTGGGCCAATTTAAAAGACCCGTAAAAGGCTGGAATTATTTGCATGCCACGGAGCAATCTTCTGTCGTCAAAAGACAACTTTCGTAAGATTATCCTGAAAGTTAACCACACATGTTTTAAAGATAACGTTTGTTTTCTTCCCCGAGTTCTTTCGTCTCACACCATTGAGACATTATCAAAAGGAAAATGCTCAAGATTACAAGTCTTACATAGGCGTAGTTGACCAAACAATCGAAAATGTCCGTTGATACATTTTAACTAAAATATACATTTAAATGGAAGTTAGAGGTTATATTCAAACGAGTCTAACCTAGTAAAAACTCTTGCTCGTGGTAAAACAATATTACAATCAAACTTGGAAGTTTGAGAGTATATACACTGTCAATTATACATTCTCAAAATTAAACAATGAAACAATAGGAGGTAAAAGGTACAATCGCATGGAGTTATAAGTCAGGAAAACGAAGTAAGACAAGCTCGAAAATAGAACAAAAGAGTTATTAAAAGACATTTAAATCGTCCGCGTATTCATTAAAACGTTTATTAATGTAAGGTTGAAAAGTTTTAATAAGCAGAGAATCTGCAATTTTTAGATTTCTCGTAGATGATCCATTGTAAATAGAACTGAAACCAACCGGTAACGTGTCACCCGGTTTGCTACAATGTTAAAATAGATGACGATCATGGATCTTGCTGCCTTTGTATTTATGTTGTGTCCACAATTGATGAAAAGCGTTGGTCATGTATTCGATGTAGGAAGCTTTACCTCCTTCCTAAATGCAGTTGTATTGGTACACCACGTGACACCTCAGATATTCTGATGGTGTTGTTGTTAAAGAGAAGCAACCTCCTGGTTTCTATAGGAGCAACTGCGTTCAGTGCAATAGGACTAAGTCTCCCTTACAGGAGGTTTCAAGGCCCTTGCTTAACACTTAGATGGAACCCCCCTTCGACATTAACATGTGAGTGCTCCACCCTTTGATCTGCTGAGGAACTTACTCAGTAGACTATAATGAAAGTGGCTGAGTAGGCCACAGTCACTGGATAGGGCTACCAGTCAATTTTTCCGGGAGTGTGGTGTGACTGACTGACTTTTGCCGAGAAAGGTTGGATTTGCAGAAAAAAGTCATGAACAAATCTTAACTTGAGGGTGTTCGTTCATAGACTTCAAATCAGAGAACATCGCAAAGAGCTGAAAAAGATTATGCTTCAGCACGTATCAGGATGAAATGCTTTTCTCAGTATTATATAGTTGTTACCAAAGAAGATTTATTTATATCGTTTCATGATTTACCAGCTGCCCAAAATCAACTCGTTTTCCAAACTTTGAAGGGGCTGCAGTCCTCAAGGTCGTAAGCTAATGGTCAACTGTACCTTTAAGGTATTCGTCATCTTTCTTCAGTCTAACACAATTGTGACAAGCGATTGATTTATTGGTTTGCCAATTTAATGATAGGTCAATCCGATTGGCTAGCTTCTAGAAATCCCGTCTCCATAATTCTTCTCAGATTGACTGTCTCATTCCTTTGCAATAGCAGAAACCCATTTAAGCCTTTGTTTCTAAAAATATATTTTACATCACTCGAGATCTAAAACATCGGGCAAGAGAATTCAAAGCCAAGCAATGGTAAACAGCGTCGTGTTATCTTCTTGTGTGATAAATATTCTTTAACATTAA
>JAAAKL020003682.1:0-22520 GCA_010016065.2 Carybdea cf. marsupialis auct. non (Linnaeus, 1758)
TCGCTAGTACCAATCAGACTTTTTCAGCCAAAATAATGAGCAAAAATGTGAAATACATTTTAAATAGTAGCCATGTCAGCTAACCTGTCTGTTGCATTACGGACCACAGCTAATCCATCGTCACGGTTTTGGCATGGGTCTATTACATAATAAGTGTAGTTCATGAAGTACGTATGACCCTATACTTTTGTATATAAGATTCAAACTGAAACATTCTGAAGAATTGTGAGGCTTCGTGTCATAATGGATGGACAGAAGTCTCTCTCAGACTGTTACATTTTTGTGCAATGTAAGTAAAAGAACAGAATAACAATTATATCGTCTGCATTGTTACAATTTTCCAGGTGTTGCAATGTTTATTTTCGCTTTGTGCCAAGAATGGCCGTTCTACTCAACCTAAAATATCACTAGGTAAACAGAACTTGAAACGTAAGCTGTCCACTGTCAACGATGTCCAAGTCTTCCTAAAACACCATTGCAAGCTGTCACCTTTCACAATGAACTTTTGTAAAATGAGTGAATTCGGGTAGAAATCACCGAGTGTGGAAGTGAGACATCCCAAATATTAGTGTTGTAAAAACAGTTCAGCAGATAAAACAATTCTGATTCTACATCTGCTCCTTGAAAAGTTATCTCTGCTTTGTCTCTAAAGTAACTTTCTTATTTAATCGTAGTTGTGAAGATGGGTGTGCGTATAGCCCACCCTTCAAACTTTCCAGCGATTTCAACTTAATGATAATAATCAAACGCTAAATCCTCACACTGTGCCTAAAATGTATCTGGCTTGATGAACTAAATGAATGCATTCCCTTGTTGTACTGTGGACCACGTGTCCCAAGTCTAACAACATTGTTTGAAATGACCAAATTTTTCAATTCCGAAATTTTCAAACTACTTTAAGACCTATGTATTACATACCAACAAAAGGAGGAAAACTCAACGAATTAGCGAATTCACTTTGTACTTAAAAACTTTTTTCGTTTGACACTCCTGAGAGTACAAAATCGTCAGAATAGTAAAACGCCTTAAGTACAAAGTAAATTCGCTACTTCGTGTATAGTTATTATTCTCAACCATCAACAAACTTTTCGAAAAAGCGGAAAACGAAAGAGGCGCAGGAAGACATTTTCAGCACTGTATGTCTAAGTTAAGAATTATTCCAGTTTTTGTGTTTTACACTTTTGAAACATACCTTGATAAGATACCCTGTCTCCCTGTCAAACCTAACCAATTTCATATCTATCTTGTTGTGGTTCACTTTATCAAGGCACATGTGGGGATTCCCTGGGTTTTCGTGGGCATACCCTAACTGTACCTCGATGTGATTGCGAGGCGGTCATATGATGAGTAAGCTCATCATACGATATGGAATGGCATAGGTTCGTAATGGCCTGATGGTTGTAATGGTATAATCAGATGTTTGGGAATTAGAAATCGTACCATCATACGATGGTTACCTGATGCAAGCTTTGTAAACGTCTTAAAACCTGATTGGTTGATTTTCATGATCACATGGAAAACTGCTAAATCTGTCTTTTAGTTTCAACAGCACATTGCAATGGAGCCAATACTCTTTGTTTTCGTGCTTCATAAATGGTTGGGAAGTAGTACAATAGCAATCACACCACATTAACACCAGTCATTTCTTCATTTCCAGCTTTTTTGACTGACAATACTTTGCATGACAGATTCTCCCTTCATCTTGACTTATAAATAAGCTTGAACTGTTGGATCATCTGAGAAACCTACTCGGCGAATAATTCCCGTTATAACTTAACTCTGCCATTTAGTAGTAAATGAAAATGGCCATTGTAAGAAATTTAACCAAAGCATGCCAATCCTCGAACCCTAGGCTGTAACGGGAAAGTAACTAGCGTCTCTTACGCGACTGATCCCTTATTGCTTCATGCCTTCAACCTCTCCAACCCTAGGATGTAACGGAAAAGTACCTAGCGCCTCTTACGCGACTGATCCATTATTGCTTCATGCCTTCAAACTCTCGAACCCTAGGATGTAACGGAAAAGTACCTAGCGTCTCTTACGCGACTGATCCCTTATTGCTTCATGCCTTCAACCTCTCGAACCCTAGGATGTAACGGAAAAGTAACTAGCGTCTCTGACTCGACTGATCCCTTATTGCTTCATGCCTTCAACCGCTGTCACATTGTCTGTCGCAAGTCTTATTTCGTCTTTTCTACCATTATCACCATGGGGCGTGCTCTAACAAATATTTTTATTTAGGTCAAGTTCAAACGTGTTGCATCGTCAAACTCGCTACTCATAACAACAACACCGTAATACAGTTAAGACTCTATGAATGACGACACTTTGAAACGTCCCTAGCGTTCCTTTCTTGAAACTGTTCGAGTCTGATAGTTACTTCCATCACATTGCCTTCCCTTTATTGCGGCCTGAATACGTTCATATCTAACACTAATTCTCTTATATTACCTTCATCTCTCCTTCTCATAATAATTGCATCAACCAATGAGCTTCATGTATTATTCGGGCAGATACATAAAGAGGGAACTAAAAACTATGAAATGAAGTATTGGGTTTCATCTTAACCAATCAGCTCTCTTTAGCTAGATACTATGGTCTAGTGCTTGGATCAGTATCCCTCGGCACAAATGCCACACTCGGTTCTACAGCTGGTCGACACATGACATTAAAATAGACTTGACCTGGCACACGAGGCAGCCAGAATGGTATTATCTCAGAAATATGCATGCTTGGTTCAAAACGCTTCCAACCCTTGATCGAATGCTTGATATTATTGCTCTCCAAGGAATTAGTAGCTTTATGCAACACTCAGCTGTTTGAGCAAGAAGAAACAGTCCTACAGTAATTAGGTTTAGGAATGCAATCAAATTTCATCTTCCTCCAACATACGCAAGTACTTACGTACTTCAGAATTCGAGAGCTATGGCCTACATATGTCATTTGCGCACATTTTGCTTATCAGGTAACGAGAGCTAAACCTGGCAGATTACAAACCTAATCCTGGCTGATCTTAGCACGAGCAAAGATAACAACATTTCAAAAACCGATCATTTCATTCCTGTACTTAAGAATGATTACAAGAAGAGAGGAACACATTAAGGTTACAAACGCCGCGCCCAAATAGTTGAACCATTTCAAAAAGAGCCCGTTTCACAAAATAGTCTGTGAAATAAGTCCACCGAATAACGAAGTATGCAGTTTTTACGTAAAACTAAAGAAACAAAAAGCAATGTCCTAGTGTTACCAAAATTGAAAGAAACGACATATAGTAACAGCGAAAGATCATAGAATGGTAGTCACCGAAAACAGTAGTATGGGCAACGACGTACTATATAAAATTGTACTATTTCCTCTCAAAGGACGAGATACAAGGAGTTCAGAGTTTCTAGAAAATCAAAAGTGAAGTTTGAGGTGCTGATGTATATCTCTCTTGTAGCAGTTACTTCAGTGAGACGGTTCACTGGTTGAAATGGTTTCATAAATATTTATTTCCTTTGGCCTGTAACCTCAAAACTTTTAAATCCAATGTTAATAGAGAGCTGAAGTGTGAAATATATATTTTGGAGAAACGAAAAGCTCGACAAGGTCTTCCATTAACTGTATTCTTCTGTTAACACAGATACTCTGTCTAATTTTGATAACGAACAAACATGAGGTGTTCTCTTTGAGATTCTTTCAACTCTGGTCTGTCACAACCTTGTTATATGAACCCAATTTAGAATCATGTGCGAAAAGGGTAAAGGAGCAGTACAATTTCATCATTAAATGTTCGTTAGTAGAAACTAGAATCGGTCTTAAATGTGAAATATTTAAGTGTTGGGTTACCTGAACGATTAAGAAAGAAAATGTTGCCCTTGGAAAAAGGCTTTTGTCATAGGATCGCTTTAGTATTCCTTCACAGTCTTTTCGGTGTTTCTGGAATTCTGGAAATCTACATCTACAACATTTCGACATTACACAGAATAACGACAACAAAACGGATGGCACTACTTCCCTCGCACTTTTCTACTAGTATTTCCATCGTCTTTGCTGAGATTTACTCACCTCTCTTATACGTCAACTTTGAAAATGTCGCACTACCTGATTCTCCATTCATAAATACACAGTTACTCAGTCTGCGTCACGACAGAAACTCTAGGGCAACAAGTCTTTTCCTCGTACTTCCGAGCTTTCAAATTCACTTCCCAAATCTTGCTTTCTTGTTGAATATGATCTCCAAAATCTTTGAGGTTAATTTATGATCCCAAAATTCATCTTCATCTCGTTAAATTCCCCTCACCTCTCCACACTGGCGCCTTCCGTCTCTTACTTTCTTTCTTTTCTCATCTCACATTATTCAGCTCCTTGCATGTTAGTGGTTGTTTTGTCCTTTTTTTGAGCCGCAATTTAAACAAAAAACAGCAAACAAACACACAACATGCTTTCTCTAGATATGTTTTCATACGAGACTTGCGGTCGGAAAGAGCTTAGAATAGCTACGACAGAGCCACTATCAAGTTTTGGTCATATATGCGAGTTTAGACACACCTAAAATCAAATCTGTAGCCTGGGGAGGCCGGGCCTAAGCTTCTTGTGTTTAAATCAGCCCTTTAAATCAAAAAAGTACTATTTAAATTTATAATCCACAATTTAGGACATTTTTATGTTCCTGTAAGTCTCACCATCCGTATGAAACTTTATGCAGAGGTTGAGGCATCGCTATCAACTAAATATACAAGACTAGGAGTACAAAATACAGTCAAAATTCGTAGGCGACCACCCCTCCTGATAGAGTAGGAAAGCAGGATTTCTCTTAGATTTACGTACCTCCTTCTCTCTGTTGCCATAATTACAGTTCTAGTTTTATCGCAAATATTAGAAATGCAGCAGCCGCCAATGGTTGGGCATGCGTCTTGTGACAGAAACTGACTGCGCGCAAAGTCAGCCCGAACTTTTCCATCAATTTGAGAAATAATGCTCTTTCCTTCTCGCCCCCACCCCCATCCCCAATACAAAGGAAGTTATACCAATGTCACAAACATGTACATTTTGGGCGCCACTTCGGTTACAAAATTCGCAAACTGGACGATTTGTCATTCAATATTGCCATACTGGACCTGATAGCACCGATCAATAGAATTTTTTTCATTGAGAGCCTCGTCACTCTGAAATACGAAAGAAATATGATCTGAGTCAAGGGTCAGCATCTTCCGCCCAATTTGTTCCCGGTGGTCTATCGGCATTCTGCTAACGGCCAAGGAAAATCAGTAACAACATGCTAACGATGTGGCAAATGTAATAATAGACGATCTTCCCAAAATACCAACAGTTTTGTTTCCATTAAGAAAATAAACATGGAACTTTCCTGTACCCATGCTTTTAGCCATTTATATGTTGCCAGGGAAGTGTCGTTTCCATGTCCGATAAACTGAATTCCGTACAAGACAAAACTGGTTCAAGATAAATTAAATAGGATTCTCACCCTATAATTCTTCGCTTCTTGGTTTCATAACACTTCTACGATCTAACTATTTAGGAGGACTAAACATCAGTAGAATACATTCCGCGAATATTCGTGACTCTGTTGGAGACCGTCTGGCTTCCCGGACCGTTTGGCTACATTTGCCTCGTTCTCCCATATACTGCCTCATTTTCAATTAGAAGTTAAACCTGTATGAATGAGTGGTCGAAAAACTCCACTGGAGTATTGGCCTTGTCACGTCAAGTACCAGTACAAAACAGACTTGTAAACATTGTTTCCGTCTGACATTGTTTATGTCGACAGATTGAATGTACTCAGATAACTCATTTCCATTTCTGCGCAAAACGTTCAGCTGGACCATCAGGCTACCTTTCTTGACTCTCTCATTCATACAGCTTCAACGTCTAGTTGAAAATGAGGCAGATATGCGAGAACGAGGCAAATGTAACCAAACGGTCCGGATAGCCAGACGGTCTCCAACAGACCCATCTGGATGAAGCGCCTTTCACTTCATTCCTAATTTCAAACGAGTAGCCCGGCTGGGCTTAATCGAAGACTGATGGCGTTATGATTAATGGGAAAGTTGTTGAATAAGTGTGGAGCGTCTGCACCACTGCACCGGGGTTTGAATCTTTGACCTACGGTAACCGCGTTATTTTGCTAGCTTAGCCGGATGCCAAGTGCTCCTGTCTTTCACATCAGCTCCCAACCCTCAGTCAGTGGACATCGACATCCAGCGCAATAGGTGTTGAAGGTTAGGCTCTCTGTCATGTGCAACGTTTGCATAGAAGGACAGCCGTCCACACGAACAGCTCAGGGCAAAGCTATTCAATTTTTTTAGATGCAGGGGAAAGATTATAATGAAATATGTGCAGGACGTTTGCTAGTATGGAACATGCAGCCTTTGTGGTTACGAAATCTTAAGCATTCTGGTAAGCATTCTGCGTAAACTCGTCGAAGATGAAAACAGTAGCAATTTTAAAGCGTTTAAACAAAGCTACCCCTGCCCCATCCCGCATTTTCTGCTCTGTTAGAAAGTTTAGTGGAAACAACTAGGTGTACCGTATATTTTTGTTTATTATTACAGCTATTCCGCAGAAAGGTGTGATGGCGAAAGACTGTGACTCTTTAAATTCTTTGCCGGTTAACTATGCCCATCGATTACTTGTCCTTCGGTGGTAACCTTGGTGGCTATTGCCTTTGGCCTCCAATGATTGTGAGAAGTGTTTGTGTTATAGAGCCACAAAATAGAATATCAGGGTAGTTCTCAGTCATCCTGCCGACCAGCCAGTGAACACTTGCCTGTTGCCTGTTATCCCGGTTAGGAGAGACGTCATGTTTCTCAGTCACCCTGACTTGGCATATCATATAGCGTTGTCACATAAGGAGAAAGACGCCGAGTGATTGCTTCAGTAGATTCAGAAATGGTTGTTAACAATTTGCGTTAGCTGCGTATAATTGCAACCATCTTCATCGTCGTCAACGTCGTCATCATCATCATCATTATCATCATCATTATCATCGCCATTATCATCATGATCATCATCATCGCCATTATCATCATCATCATCATCATTATTCTTATCATTATCATCATCATTTTCATCATCATCATCATCATCGTCATTGCCATCATTATCGTCATCATCATCACCATCATCATCATCATCATCTTCTTCTTTTTCCTATGCTTCTGCTTCTTCATCTTTATAGGCATCACCTTGTTCTTCCTCTTCCTGTTCCCAGCTGTGGTTACAGGACAAAGCCCTTCTCATATCCCTACCGTGTGCTGTTCTTATCCCTTCAATTTGCTCTATTCGAGTCCATTTCGTGTCATTTCCACGGCTTCTCTTTCCATTGGTCTGTTTGTCCTATAATATATAGTATCTATACATTGAGTTTCTCTGATTCTATGCCCAAAGAATTTCTATTTCTGATTTATTTGTGTTGTTTATTATTTATATATCCAAGCTAAGTTTCTCTGCAGCAGAATGGAGTCAGATTTAGATTCACTTTGCCGACTTTTTTTTCTGATTAACCGTTCCTACCGTTTTCCATTTGTCTAGAAACATACCAGGAGACCGTCACTGAAACTCGGTCATACGGTGCCGATACGACAGATTTCCGACGACGAGTGGTAGAATCGTCGTATAGATCAACGCCAAAGAGGCCTGAACCAGTACCGACATCAGTCTCGAAGAAACTCGCTGAATCGAGTGGACCGTCGTTCTGTTCCTGGTTCTGCCTTCTGGTCCTCGCCATTATCTGCTGCATGATTCTATTGGTTTATTTTTACATGGAACCCAATCACCAATCATTTGGCGAGCTGAACGGAATGTGAGATTCTGGAAGTAGAGTACAGCCTGGTGATAGCATCAAAGATGCCAGCCATTGGTCATTTGTTGTGTTCAGACCGTCCATTGACACCTACGTCAGTAATAAAGTTGTTAGATGGTTATTTTAGATAAGAAAGAAGGTATTTGGCCCTTAAAGACGTAGACAAATATGATCGTAAATGGCTATCGACTTAAAAGTCGTCACTTACGTAGGCCTATCATGATATTTAGATGGTCAGTGACGACTTCAGCAGGGAGGAAATGTTGCAAATTATCAGTAGACGTGCACGTGGACTGATGTCTGACTTCTTTTAAATGCAGGTCAGTGAAGGGCATTGAATCGATAGGGTCCTTTGTTGATGTAGGCAAGGTTTGTGTACGAATTTAACAATGGCTGCGTGTAACATACACTGATCTCTAAAAATGACTGGATCGAGCTTCTCATTGTTTCCAATTACGAAAAAGTATAGTCACGAGTACTGGCCCCCATTAGTTAAAATAGCGCGGGAAAGTCAGCCATGTTGCGTAACTTTGTTTATAAGCTTTGTCTGATGGGGACTGAAATGGTGTCCAACGGCTGACCTCACTTTCAGACGGAAGATGCTTGATCCAGTGTTTTTTAGAGATCAGTGGTAACATACCATTATGAAGAAAGTTATAGAATTATCTTAAGAAGGATCATTTTGTAGTGTTGATGAAGAAAATGTCTAAGCATTACCAGGGCGCGTATGTGAAACCTAATGAAAGAAGTCTGTTTATGATCTCGTAGCGTGGGTAAACAAGTAGAAGATTATTGGTAATCAACTCGTAGCATTGGTAAATAAGCTTATTGGTAATCAACAAGACAGTCTGAGGTAAGTAAATAAGAGGCTACGTTAACGACTGATATGAGACGTACTAAAATATAGAGTTGGGAATAGAGCCTTTTATGATGGAGCGAGTTAAGACAAAGAATATTGTATTTTGAGAAGAATTTTGTATTTTAAAAGGCTGAGTTGAGAAAATTCAAACTAAAAGCAGAGAACGGGTGATGTTATTTCCGTATTGTCATTTTCATAAGCCGAGTCTTTCGGTCGTGAATTTAGGCAGTTAAAACCATGGAACAAAATTTGGAATATCAACAAAAGCCGTACGAATTTCCCTGCATAGATAATCACCAAGCCAATGTAGGATCGTTATTGAAGTTACGATAGCATGGATCCGAAAAGCCCATTGGCGAGGATAGTTTTGATTCTCATTCCGCTCCTTGACTTATGCTTATGCTTAAAGAAGTAAAGACAAAACTCGCGGACTTTCGTTATATAAGCATTGGCTTCAGTGACGTAATTTGTAATTGCCAGACACTGGTCATAAGAGTCGTATGGAGCGAAGGAGCCATTCTTTTGCGAATTTTCCAATTTTGTACCTCAAACCAAATGTTTCGTAGCAAGAGACTGCATTGAAGTTGCTATCCTTTTATTAAGGTGAAATGTGACTTTAATTTTGGGCTTGTGAGTTATCATGAGTTTTAACTGACTTGAATTTTCCTTACTTTTAATGCGACTCGTCGAAATGTCTCTTCTGCCCAATTTCAGGGTGGTAAAACTAGGCTTTCTGGAAGGATCTTCTTGAACGCAAAACCACGAGCCATAAGTTTGAGTGGATTAGCCAATCCATAATACTCTGAAAATCTCTCAGTCCCTAAAGATAAATTGTAACTCTTAGAAAGAGAGAGAATAGAACTCCAGGAGTATGTTTTTTATTGTGGGCTGCTTTTAACACCAGGGTCATGGTAAAGCTTTTTTCAAATTTTATTAAGTGAAACTATCTCATCCTAATATAGGGATAGGTGACCAAATTTGTTATCTTAACGTAGCCCCGATCATTGAACATCCAACTCTAAGCAGCCTATTTTCTCCAAGAAATAGGATACGGGAAGGAAAGTCCTTAAACTGATCCAACCGTTGGTATTTCATCAATGCGAGTAGGAAAGTGTTCATCCGTAAACATTTGTGATTGTTTGTAACTATTACGGAGTCGCCGTAAAGGGTAAAACGTCTAGTGGCGGAAAGCGGACGAAACAGTAACGAGGCAAATAAAGTAATTGTTCTTAACATAAATTAATAGATACCCACCACGTACAATAATCAGTTATTTACTTACAATAGTTTTCTGTAGACTGTTCATTGATGACGGCTTTAGGGTTCAATAGCAGTAGGTAAAATAAGATTTCTTTCAAGACTTGATTCGATCCTCGGTGTAAAGGTGTAACGGTTTCCAAAAAGGCGAAGTGAGCGTTTGCTTCAGGAGATGGATCCGACAACTTTATTCGTAGGTATCTTCGGGCCTCTCCACAAACAACTGAGGGAAAGTCAAGACCAACTGTCTTTATATAGCTTTGCTTCTAGTCTTCTAGCCTCTAGTCCTTTGAATAGGATTCCGTTTTCTTTTCATACGCAAAATGACGCGAGTGGCAGACACACCCAGAAACTGCGCCTTAGTCGTTGGCGTATGTCCACTTGAGCAAATGCCGTCATTACCTTTTGCCGTCGTGTATAATTTTACTTTTTACGGTGAATGAGCCGTCATAGTTTAATTCTACAAACACTACCCTAGGACAGTAACTACCGTGCTATTTCGAGTGTATGTCAAACTTTTTTAGTTACTAAGATTCATAACGTCCCTTTCAAGCCGTAATCGCGGATTACTTGAAAGTTTTCTGTGCATGTTAGCTTTTTCCTCATATAGCTTCTACTTCCAGGTAATCCTTTGAGTTGCACGACGCCCATGCGGTCTATAACGTATCTTCACATTCACTGATTGATCAAAACAACACCAACTTGGCAGGTAGAGTTCTGATTGGCTGTTTGAAAACACAGTTGGGTAATAAATTTCATTGATTCCCCTCTTAATTCATGTTCTGACTATTTTGTACTCTGAGGTGTGTCAGACGAAAAGTCTTTTACGTACAAAATGAATTCGTTATTTCGTGCAGTTTATTGTTCTGTACCATCAACAAACTTTTTGAAAACGCATCTGGTATCAACCTGGTAAAGAAATATTCTTCGTTAGTGTTTGTGGTACCATAACCTATTCGATACACTTTAGGATCATCGTTGTCATTGCTTCACTAGGAACTGCTCTTTTTCTTTCAGAATGCGATGCAAAAGCCACCAACATTTTCCCATTTATCTCACCCAGAATAATAAGTATGTTCTTACCCTGTGAATAACAGTCAGTGTTGCGTTACAGTAAAACAACCTACCAAGATCTGTCCGGTACTATTTACACTCGATTTTAACAGATTTACTATTAGATAGGATAATCTTATATAATGCCAAAAGCACTCCAAAACCGTATAACTGAGACTTAGATAAAGAAATTTACATCAAGTGTTATTTTGACAACGCTTAACCAACCGAGTTTACATACCCCCTACCTGTTCACGGTCCCCTTTTCCAAAGGTTTTGACTCCAGCATTGTTTTTGTACCGCTTGATTTGTATATCGTATGCTGTTATTACACCTTCCAGCCGAGTTATGAAATGTAGATTTTACGATTATAAATGTGCCCGATTCTGAAGAAGGAAACATGAATTTATCATCTTTGTGACTTCCTCCTCGCTTTCTTTACTTGACGTATTTTTTTGGAGGGAACTAAATTTTCTCTAAATCGAAGTTGTAGAACAAAAAAAGCGCCGTGCGTAAAAGAATCTCTTTCAAGACTCGTGCCAAGTAAGATTACAAATCATTTAGATTTGCAAAATTTATCGCGAAAGTACTGTTAACTTTGTTCAGTTCGTACAAGTAGGATATACAATCATGGACAAATAGAAGTTAAACTTTTGCTAAATTTCGGTGAAAATGGAGCAAATCACGCAAGACACTTGTTTTTGGTGTCCATTCCTGGTATTATTTGTTTTCTAGACCTCTCCGGTTAGCAGCAGGGAGGTCTGACATGCAAGTGCGCAAAATGCTCGTTTTCAAACTTAACAATGTTTTGAAACGGGGGTTAGGGAAACTTGCATATTTCAAAGTCAAAAATTGTAGGTCAAACTATCAAGAGTTTTATAGGAATGTTACACATTTTGAAAAGGCTTATCTCAACATACAAGATACGAAGGTCAAAGTTTTACTGTCATTATCAACAACAAATTACAGTGAGCTTAATATTTGTCTAACTTTCAGTAATTTGTCCCGAAAGTATGTGGTCGCAATAAAGTAGGTTATTAGGCAGAGAATTTTGATAGGAACTGGGCTGAGAAAGTTAGAAAACTGCTCGACCGTTGCCACGTAACGGCCGCTTTAACTACTCATTACTACCCGCCCTCATTTGCTTGCCCTGCACGTCGTCGGGCTTAGGTATGCTGCTGGACTGAACTCTTTCTGGGGCTTCACAACCACCTATGAAAGGTGTACCTATTCTTTCTGGGTCTTCACAACCACCCATGAAAGGTGTGTCTATTCTTTCTGGGGCTTCACAACCACCCAGGAAAGGTGTACCTATTCTTTTCTGGGGCTTCACAACCACCCATGAAAAGTGTGCCTATTCTATCTAGGGCTTCACAACCCCCCTGTGAAAGGTGTACCTATTCTTTCTGGGGTTTCACAACCACCTATGAAAGGTGTACCTATTCTTTCTGCGGCTTCACAACCACTCATGAAAAGTGTACCAATATGGCGGTTGAGTTAGTGGTATAGTCGTCTATTCTACCTCGTAGTACAAAGCGGCGAGCGCACGTCGCATGATACCTTTTGTTATTATCCTACTCTGCGACTTTTTGTGTTCATTCAGGGTAATTTCAGTTGACGCCCCCTCGATGTATCAGGGGTAAGGAATTCGGAAAAGATTCACCGTATGTTCTAATCAGGTGATATCACAGGATCTCTTACACATAACTATCCTTAAGATAATCACTTTTGACCGGAGGGTCAGAGTTTATTTTTCGTCTCCATAGTTTGAGTTTTCAGTATCTAAGAGCTTCAGTATCTAAGAGTTTTAGAGTTTCGGATATAAACAGACTAAGCCTTCATGAGTTATGGACTTTTAGAGTTTTATTATTATATTGTGTAGAGAAATATGGAGAACAGAGAGGATCTCGTCTCATATAGATTCTAGTTCTTACACGATCTACTTGTAATATTCACTACAGGGTCTGAGAAGCGTATTACTGAGCGGTGGAGCTCATCCTATGGTATGAAGGCGACCATCTGGAAGTTCAAAATTGAGGGTCGTGCCTCTGCGCATCCCAACTAACCTTTATTCATTAGTCAGCCCTTTTCTTAGTTTGCCGTTAAATTTAGGGTAAATTTTAAAATCCTCGTTTGTAGTAAGGTGTTGAGTCGCTCCGTAGTGCATAGGTATTGATTTTGTTCCTTAACTGTCCATCTGTTGAAGTTAGTCATTCCTTTATTAAGTGCTAATTTGTTCGTAGTCAATGTAAACCTGAATACCAGTATTCATACAAGAATTTGACGTTATCGATAATAGAAACATAGACAGTCGATGGTAAATATTGTTAGTGCTCTCCAAGGGTTCCATTCTTAAACAGTGCGCCTGTTTACCGGTTTCCGGACAATCCCTCCCTGGACAATTCCCCTTGGGTAATCCCCCGGGTAATCCCCCTGGACAATTCCCCTCCACTAAATTTATCAGGCCCGTAGCTAAGGGGGGCATTTGGGGGCAATAACCCTCTGAGAACATTTTGGCCCCCTCTGTTAAAATACGACCATTTTCATATGGGGCCCACTGCTAATCAGGGGCCTCTAATGGAGAAAGTGCCTATTCGAGAGGGCATCAATTTGAAAGGGCTTTGATACAGAACCCCTGCATTGACGTGAACGTTACATATTGACGAGAAAGAGAACGCTGGATTGACTGTTCCTGTGACGTACTTATGCTTCATTTAAAGTCGAAATTTGAAATTTTATGACAATGTTGTAGCAATTTTCGCTTTCTTTAACTTGACATTTAAATGTGCAATGCTGCCATAAGAAAACGTCCAGTTTGTTTTTTTAGTTATCGCTTTGCTTTGCTTCCATGTAAAGAGAACATGTAAACAGTAAACATATGAACATGGTTTCTTTACAAACTTCCAGTCGAAAAAAGTGACAAACGTAGATAATTTCTGCACTGCAAAGACGTGTAGGGAAGGCATGAGTGTTATTTAAAATTTGTGCAGAAGAGAGGGCTGTAAACCGAACCAATCACCAATAATGGTATCAAATGTTTTGGGGTTCTGTAAACGGTTCTCTAATGGTCACGATTTGGTCGGTAAAGTAAAGGGGGGAGGGGGGTAAACCGAATGATGGCGACCGAAGGCCGCGTAACTAAAATAACCTATTGTTCCAAACGAGATAAACGAAGCAAAGTATGTATAAATGTATAAATCTATGAAATGTTCTGTAGGGATATCAATTCAGTAATAGATAAACTAATTGATGTCAAGTGCTTACTCAGGTAAGTCAGAACTAGATGATTCCAATCACATTTCAACTAGCAATACAGTAAGTATGTATAAAGTTACGATGAAGATGTTTGAAAAAAGAATGACACTCTGTACAACTGCTGGGCGCGCAGCAAAGTCGTATTTATTAACCCTTATTGGAATATTATCGACGCTAGCAAGTGCTTTCCCAGCCTAATCCAAAGAGGTGCACTGTTTTATCCAGAAATCATAGTTTATCGGCGTTTCTATTGGCCAATACTAACAATTATCAAAGATTCCTGTTTGACATAGTTTTCTCATCATCCCTCCAGTTAGTGATGTTCATCTTCAGCTACTGGTAGGTATAGGGCAACAGCTCTGCATAAATCCCTTAAATTCTTTGATGGATGCTTTTACTCCGACATTCCGTACAATGCAATCTGAGCCAGGAAAAACTCCGATAATTCTTGCATGACCCCACTTTCCGCAAGGTGACTTTCTCTCCATTAGAAGCAAAACATCGCTGACGCTTCATTTCATACTAAGATCATGGATGAGTATTGACCGTTATCTACTAGAGTTACTTGTTGCCCCCATAGCGTTATGCATTGATATTTCTTAACAAATCTAAAGGATACAAACAGTATCTTGTTGCCATTGTTTGCAACTTTCTCTCCGGTTTGTCCCTCCTTTTCTGATTGCTTCTTTAAGATGATAAACTCCAAATATTTTTATCCAAGTCTTACTTATAGTCATGTCGTATGCCAATAAAGTATGATTTTCAAAATCCAAGTTTTTGATATAATTTTTCTAGACCTACATGTTATAAAATGACCTCTCATTTGGTTATTTCATCAGAGGTTTTGAAACACTGTGTTTAAAATACACATTGTGTTTAAAAATTTCTCTCTCTCACACACACACACACACACACATTGTGTTTAAAAATACTTGATTTCATCAAAGTCCCCCAACCCTCTACGTTAAATACTTCCCCTTAACTTTGCCATAGTCGATTAACGCAATTACAGATGTTTGCTAATTTGAAATCTAAAATATTTTAGTGGGACTTATAGAATGCTAAAGTTCCCAAGTTAGCAACCACCAAGTTAATTTTTGCGTTTTGCAGGCAAATATGCGGTGGTAAAGAGTAACCGTAGACGATCAATAGCCTTTTAGGAAAGGAGAAATTCCACTTTCACATCGCTAGTACAAGACCAGCAGTAAATAAAAGAAAGCCTCCATAGATCATTTCGATTACAGGTCTAAGCCATGTAAAGCACCTAAGATGTATGGCTTGTAACCGAAATAGGACTTTCTAAACATAGTGTTATATATGAGACGAACGAGCAAAATTTAAGATAACTGTGGTGGACAAACTTTCACTTTCATGTAAAAAGTCCATTTGTGTGTCCAATATGACATCAGATGTAAACTTCTGCAAGCTATCACACATAAACTTGTCAAGTCACATGGCATGGAGAGGCTAGTCTCCAAGATTGCGTAGAGCTGGATGCCATGTCCATCGGTGGAGTATCAGGAGCTAATGTGGCGACTAGTAAACAGTGAACTATGTTATCACCGCACCAAAGCTCAGCTTGTAGAGCAAGATGCCGCGAATGCGTTGGTCCAGGGTTCGAATCCCGGTTGTGAGATTTTCACTTTTCACTAGTATCTTTCCAAACTTGGAACCTTCTCAATCTTAAAATAATATACGTTCTATAACTCACCAAACTGACTTTGATGTTTTTGGATGGCGAACAGAAAAATCATCGTGAAAAACTGAAGACCACTAGCAACGAAACAAGATAAGTGACTTGATAACTTGACATACCTTATTCAGTGACAGAGGAACTGGTGGACTGCGGCATTTTCTCCCAACAATTATTTATATCGCAACGATTGGCATCTAGTGCAAATAACAGATAACAGGCGCGAGAAATATTTAGATTTATGAGATCTGACTCTCCCCCATATAGGGACTGTCGGATGACCCCCTTTCCTAGGAATAAAATACACGAGGAACCTTCAATTAACAGGTCGAAGGAAACGTTTATGTAAATTTTTCCGACCCCCTCCCAAACTAGACCTTGTAAAGGCTCAGACGGGTATCAAATAAACAATAAAAACAAATACCATAAATGCTCGATTTAGCACGCGGGGCGCTTACTTAAAAAACTCAACTTTTGCAAAGGGCGCTTAATCGAGAGGGGCGCTTATTTAAAAAAACAAACTTTAGCGCTGAAGAAAACTTGAAGAAGATAAATGTTGCATAAAATTAATATGATGTTTATGTTTCAATGTTTATATCGCCATCTTCTTCGTTATCCTCGTCCAAAATGATTTCTACCTTCACTGCCTCTTCGATATCCAAATCAGCTTATTCGAAAAGGGCTCTTGTTAAAAATTTTGGTTAAAGGAGGGGCGCTTATTCGAGAGGGGGCGCTTAATCGAGCATTTACGGTGATTAAGAATAGGTCCTCAATTACGGTCAAGGACGTTAGCCAGAGGGAACATAGCGAAGGCGGCGCCTCAGATGTTGATGCTTTTTCCCCAATATCTCTTGTCGGAAGGAAAATATGTCACTCTCTTAAGCTGGACATTATTTTGACCCCAGAAAAGCCCTTCCCCTAAATGATCTTGCTCCTACAAAAATAAGATCGTCGCTATAGGCTGATAGGCAGGAGCGACAATCCTCGAAATCAGTTGTCACACCAACATTATTTTAGCATACGAGAGAAAAGGGAAGAATTGTTCGTTGCCTATCTCTTTTATCTATAAAATGAAGAACAGAAGCCTAGATTTTGTTCAAATGTAAGAAGAAGTTAAAAAACAGATTTGTCAAGATGGTCAGATATAATGATCTAGTCACCCTCTACTTCAGTACGGATCTTCATGAGCCAATCATTTTTTCTACTCTACTCTATCGCTAGGAGATTTTATCCAATCTTCATCTTGAAAAATTTCATGTGTGAAAAATTGTTGTTCTGAAAAAATAGCGGGAGTGTTTTTCCCCCTTCCCAGAGGCTGGATCCAGCCCTGTCCTCACATTTGTGTCACATTTGATGGTTTCAGGGTTTGTAAATGTTGAAAAATTGACAGTGGACATGAATAGATGAACAAGGCATTCCCCCTTTTCCTCCATCCTTTCAAACGAAGGTGCTACTCAGAGAGTATCTGTGTAGAAAAGGACTCCGAAATCTTCAGGCTGAAAATGGGCTAAGCTTTAAGAACAAACTTTTTCAGTCCATATATGTATCGGTTGTATCGGTTTCCTAGCAAAGTTTAATGGACATGGAACATTAAATCTCAACACGACTGACAACGTCCGATTTTCTAGGGTAGTGTGCCCCTGGTTCAGTTACTAGGAGATTTGTATTTCCGTAATCTTTATAAACAAACACCCCCTGGTTTCCTTCCAGGGAGTACACATGCACATATTTTTAACTAGAGTTAGATGTTCAAGGAATTCCTGGAACTGTTTCTCACGTGAAATGATACACTCTATTAGCTTAAACTTTTAACCAGGTGCAGACAAACAAATGTACCGTACACGCGATTTTGGTCACATTTCGGATTATACTGACTTTGTAGCTAAAAGAAGACTTCGGAATAGTTCTATTTCGCGTTGTTTATCTGCGTTAAGATCTGATAGCTCTTATTGATTTATGATATTTAGTGTGTTGACATATCATCAAATATACCACTTTGCCATCGATGGAAGTTCAACCAATAGAATAATATTTCGTTTTGGGAAAACTTTTGGGAAAGTGAAAGCTCGCCTGTGTTCGAGCACGAGCTGATGCAGCTGCCAAATGTTTATTTTCGCCCCCAGTCTCTTTTAACACCAAGGCATAAAACACGGAATGAAATTTTTCGAAAAAGCCGGAAACATCAGGCTCGCCATTTTTTCTCAAAAACGTAAAGTGATTTCTGGTTCGATGTTATCTTAATGCCTTTGAAATTATGTAAATTTGCGATGTTCTTATCTTACATTACCTTTCTTGCTCTTTAATATCAACCATGAAGAAATAAGTTATATTGCATATAAAGAAATAAGCGTTTACGTTGAGGTAGGCCGTAGGAGAGTAGTGTTTGAGGCGATATCCGTCATCAGTATGAGAGTCAGAAAACCAACTTCATGACTGCTATCTTATCTTTATTTCGGTTGTGGCCTCCGGAAAAAACATTAGTATTGACAGCAGATGCTAAAAGTGGGATGAGTACTAGTAAAATGGAAGTAAAGTTGGCAACTGGAGACAAATTTCTCTCTCGGTACGTCGATCTTTGTTTACACCGGTTCGCGCTTTTTAAGAAACTTTAATAAAGGAAGCAAAAAGCTCAACAGTTGCAAGGTAAGAAACCGCTGCAAAATTACCAGTTTTTTGGATATGTAAGCGTAGCTAATACAGGTCACCCTAAAAGTTACCCGATATAAGTGGCGGTTTTACGGTATGGTCTGCTTAGCCACGACTCAAAGCCCAGCTCTTCAATGCGAAGAGAGTGGAGGGAACACTGTGCGTTCAGAGCCTCCGCAGCACTGCCATACCTAACTCACCCTACGATTCATGACTGCATGGGGACTCAAAAACTTTATCCGGCCCAGAACCCCACACCCTCCAAAATGGCCACTACCCTCTGTCTCATCCTTCACTCCTGGGGATGGTCAGATGCAACATTAAATCATGGTTTTCACACGGCCAACCAAGGAATAGTATGCCAGCGAAATATGAGTTGTTCCAGACTATTGGATATTAAGGTCCCATATTTGATGAAAATCACGAAAAATGAGTGTTTCACCGGCTTGGCATACTTCCAGATCAACCTATTTACAAACCAACCAGGTTTAATATATAATTCTGCTCCAACGTTTTGTGTGGGCTGCAATATTGCCTCACTTCATTCTTGATGTTGATGTAAGTGTTGAAGCCCCCAGATGGGGTACACATGTACTGATTAGTACTATTCGATCGTTTCAGAACAGAATTCTATACAAGACAGGCTCATCTCTGGTCTCCATATTTTTCAAACGTAAACTAAAATACAATAGAGCATAAATCCACATGAAAATAATACTACTGAACTGATTGGTGGAAATAACATCTCCAAACTCTGAGCAAATTCCAAAACCATAATCTATGTAGCTAATCCTGAAATAAAATTACAAAGCTCAAAAATTTTTATCATTTCACCTAAATTACTTTGTACTTTGAAAAATAGACAAGTACAAAAGTAGAGAAAATAGAAAAACAGAAGATAACAAAATTAAAATAGAAAAATAGAAATAGAAAAATAGAAATAGAAAATAGAAAAATAGAAAAATAGAAAAATAGAAAAAATAGAAAACTAGAAAAATGGAAAAGTAGAAAAATAAAAAAATTGAAAAGTGGAAGAATATATATTCAAAATAGAGAAAAATCGGAAACTAGAAAAGCAGAAAATCGAATATAGAAGTTTTTTGTACTTAAATTTCATTTTATTTATTTTCCGTGCACTACCAGTTGCACTTAACACAACAATGTCCTGAATATATTCTGCAAACCAAGATTTTGAGGTAACAGAAGGATTAGCAAGTGATGACGTCCATCGATTAATTGATCGACATATAGATATATTATAGAAGCAAATGAATGAAAGACAAGACTTTTGTAAACTTAGGACATTGGAAAACTTACATTGTCACTTTTAGGCAAGTAATTCTGGCATCAACTACAAGAAAATACGTTTTCTGTCAGCAAACATCAAATAACTTTCTTTAATAACAAACTAAACCAGAATCAATACGACAAACTAGGAACAAGAAATCAACGACTCTGCGTACAAAAAAACTTCAGTAAGATCATTCTCGTTTTCGGACTAAGTAGGTCCTATTCATACAGGTATCATAAAGTCCAGAAGAAGACTTTGGTGGGATAAACTAAACTCATAAAAACACAATATATTACTGACCATGAAGTAGGAACACTTTCTGAGCAGCCGACTTTGATGCACTTGTTAAAGTTATTGAGCTGTAGAAGGACAAAAAATGCCAGTCGATATTCCATCTTCCCTGTTTCAGTGATTTGCGAAATAATTTGGTCCGTGTTTTACCTATATCTGGATTTCATTGCGATTCACATTCCCCCCCGCATTAACGACTCGCTCTGTTGTTAGTGAAAGATTCTTTTCGTTCTACAAAGAAATTAGGTACCTAGTTATTTATGAAGAATCTTAGTGCTTTTTATTTAATTTAACTAAACAGAAACAAGTAAATAAAATCTGATGTATAATTATATGCTTGAGATCCAGGGCAAGTGATTCTAACAACATGCTTTCTACTTCAAGTTTTCGACAGACGAAACAGGGTTCCTCCCCTGTTCACACGCAAGATGGCGGTGCAATCATGAGAGAAGCCGAGACGTTGCAGACTCAAGAATCGCCAGTATTTGAGGTAAATCTCTAATTTTTTCGGCATAGATAGACTTCTTTGGCTCTAAGCATTGTATTGAACTAAATTTGGGGTAGTTTGACAATGTTGCAGTTTGGTTTTGGCATCTGGAATGCCGTGCTAATGCTATGAATTTTTTTTCGAGTTCCCCCTGAGCGTGGTGGTGATCGGGGATGGCGATTTTTGGTAAAGGATCAGGGATAACAATCAAGGACATTAAGACCGGCTCACTGGGATACTTGATTGTAGCTGGTAATGGCACTTTTTAGTGATTTTCCCCCGTTATAGTTGCTGTTTCACGTTTCAATGATTTTGCGCTCCTTTCGCTTAGCTTTCTATTTACAATTTTAGTTGAGCTGGCGATCGCTTGTGGTAGCAGCACGATTATATGCTGCAGATGTCTACATTTCGGGAATTTCATGCTTGATAGTCTTCTTTGACTCGGACATCTCATAATTTCCCCTTAGATCGTGGTTAACGGAAGCACATCCATTAATCATTAAGCACAAACAGCATGGTCTACCTTACGTCCTTTTATTTTCGTAACATCTGTACTTAATATCGTCCGTCTACCATCAACTTTTAATTGACTCGCCATCGTATTATGATTTGCTTCGTAGTCCATGATTCTTCTAAGGTTGTGGATGATGGCCTTGTATGTAAACACTGAATGGCAATGTATGAATCAAAGGCAATTTACTGTGATCGTAGGATCGGTAGTGGAAGTGAAATATCAGCTCTTGTTATACTCCATGACTAGACCTTTTCCTTACGGTTTGCTTGAGCTGTGCTAGGAAAGAACCTGACGAATAGAAACCTCGCCGATTTTCAGCTGCCTACATTTCGTAGTCCATGCAGATGTATTCCATGTGCACGTGGGTTAAGATTCCATTACCTCGTACCACAGGCTTGATGCATTTTTTGTGACCCTATTGGCAGTACTGTGGATATAAAGTATACCAATACTTGTTTCTTAACATTTGATATCGATAAATTGATAAGTTTCACAAGAACTTGTTACGAACGAACTTTCACTTTTTGACGAATTTCATCAAGGGTCATCATATTTTTCTGATGGTGATTTTATTTCTATGTTTATGGTATCTGTTCGATTTCATCAATCTGCGATCCGTATTATTTATCGTAACACAAATAATAGTTTCTTGATTTCTGTGCTTTGTTAATTATATCAACCATTACGTCTTCATGTGAAGAAGGATAATGCATTATATTTTTGTGCCGTAAGTCGCCACTTACCATGATCATAACAAGAATGGACAATGTGATGCCAAAACTTCTACAGTAAGATACATTGCCGAGGATGTTTCCTTTCTTGGTCTTGAATACATCCATCATACATAAGTGTTTGTTTTGAAAATTAACAGAAACAAAGCTCAAACCTTGTACATGTGAAGGAGATTAAGTTTTTACCAAACGCATATTTCATCACATTTCTTCATTAATAGCCCATAATGAGTCTGGATTTTGTTTTAGTGCGGTGATTTGGCCTTGTTTGTAAAGTCTTGTGCAATGTAATAGTAAAGCACATACATGTGTAAGTTGCTACCAGAGGAACTATACATTGTATCTTTTATATGTTTCATATGAA
Organism: Carybdea cf. marsupialis auct. non (Linnaeus, 1758); assembly: GCA_010016065.2. Classification (NCBI taxonomy): domain Eukaryota; kingdom Metazoa; phylum Cnidaria; class Cubozoa; order Carybdeida; family Carybdeidae; genus Carybdea; species Carybdea cf. marsupialis auct. non (Linnaeus, 1758). Next base: position 22,243 of record JAAAKL020003682.1, read on the forward strand.
TTGATGCATACTTAAAAGATTGAGACTTCCTTCTGTCAGTCATAGACTTCTACATTGTGATTGCTGGTCGTAATTGATATTTTGAAATTATTCACTCATGTATCAATGACTGTATGCAGGTCTTTCATCATTACATTTGTCATTTTCATCATGGCACATTCCTAAAAGGTTGATCTTTAACATTCCCCCCCCCCCCCCCCTTCCGGGGGATTTTTCACGACAGAATTGGAGAGCGTGTCCCATCACAGCATGTAAATTAGGGCGCAACAAGCAATCCC